>KZ061961.1:179016-205331 GCA_002091835.1 Anopheles maculatus
GGGGGGGGGGTAGCCGGTAACGATGGGGCATGGAATACAGGGAAGCCCTATATCCCCGAACTGATGATGATAACTTGATTATCCTTACCTTTCGTGTTGTGACAGTTCAATTTATCACGCTGCATCCTTGCTGGTTCTGTTTGTGTTTCCGTGTGTGCCGGCAAACGGTGACAGCGATACGATGCTGTAAGGAAGGAAACTCTTATTCCCTGTCCAGAAGCCGCTTAGGATATTCCATATCCACTGGTGGTTCATCCACTGTGACAGACGAACCGGGTTGTACCACGGTGGACACCACGGGACGGTTGATAAATTGAATTCTTCACTAAAACACAAATACACTCACACACATACGCTCACGGGACAAACTACGAAACGTAAGACCACTGAGAGGAGAAGTCTCGACCTCGAGTAAATGTGATCACTGGTCACGCTGGACGGTAACTAATCTTGTTTGAAGCGGGTCGCAGCGAGAAACGTTACTTTCTTCTGAGCTGTTGGTCACAAAACAAACACCAACGACGATATCTGCAATGGAAATAGAAAAAAAATGAATTCACACAACTTCCGGCACACTCTGACGGGCACAACGGCACACACACACTCATCGACACAAGAGACACAAACAAAGCAGGCGACGCGACCGGCGAAAATGATTTTGACAGATGATCTCTGTCGCGTCGTCCTACCGCACACAACCGAACGAACGAAACTGGTGCACTGGTAAAGGAGAGGTTAGGCGAACTCGAGTTTACTTGCGGCAGTGAGTCTGGACCACCATCACCAACACAAACGTATTCAATCACTCACACACCCTGATTCACCATTCAATACTCTTGAAAACACTGGAACCAAACAAATAATCGCGTCGTTAAAAAAAAGGAAACAGGACACGGGTAACCCACCTACAAACACACATAAAACACGCACATACACACGGACACATTAGTGCGTTGCTACGGGGAAACGCAAGTAGCAACCTGCAGCAAAGGATTAAAACGACAAAACCGTCATCAACGCAATGAGAGAAGGGTGCATTCGCTAGCCCCGCAAAAAGGGGCCGGGTTTCTAATTTATCGAAACACCGTCCCGGAAAGGGCCATTAAACGTTAAAAGGGGTTTCAGGGTTCAGGTACGCTGCTGGGTAGTAAATGTGCGTATTATGCCTTTGGCTTCCCTTTTAATGTGTACGCACGCAAGTAAACACGCACGTGCGAGCACGAGAGCGAATTCTTTCCTCGGCATGTTTTTCATCTGCCTGCCGGAACACACCCGGGAGTTTGTTTATACTGCTGCAAAAGGGTACGCAGGTTCGCACGGGTATATCGCTCATTCGCCAACTCCAAAGCGACCAAGAACGACCATCCAGCGATGGAAGAGGAACCGGGAATGGAGGTGAGGTCCGTGTGTACATTGCTTGGTAGCAGCAGTCGGACGGACACACAGGTATTATTAAGCAATTTAAACTCAATTTTCACCCTTGGACGCAATGTACAAGTAATAACCAAGCTCTTGGTAACTACCGACCCAGTCCGCAGTGCTGCTAACGATAACTTAAAACGGGAATCACTACCACTAGAACTACATCAAACGAACATTTCAAAACATAAACTTCAACGTTTGTTCACACTAGCTCACATCCGTTTTTGGTTCCGTTTTCTTTTGTGGACACACTCGTCTAGATCTAACTGAGACATTTTCGATCCACAAACGATAGTGGCTGTGTTCCTCCTTGTTTCGCTCTCTTTGAGCTTGAATGTTTTGTTTCTGTACCAACAACAACAACAACAACAACAAAACGGAAACAATCGATAACCTATTTTTCCAACGCGCCCGCTTCGGGGAGGTCGTGCGTGTTTTCCGTGCCTTTTCGGTTAGCGTCGCTGTGCTGTGCTGTGTGTGCGAGAACCATTTCAAGGCGACAGGTTGTTCTACAACGAAAACGCTTTTCTTCTACCGTACCACTGTACCACACTTTTCACACGTGTTTTGAAACTGCTCACAGCAACTAACTACTTCAGTGGATGGATCAACGGTGGATCATCATCATCTGCTGGTAGACAACCGGGACGTCAGCCAACAGCTCCCGACAGCTCGTCACTACTATGCTGCTGTTGTCAAACGGCTAAAAATCAACTGTGTTCTCCAGCATCAGCATTTCGCCCGTGGGGCTTCGAGGTTTACAATGAGCACATGTGTGTGTGAGAGAGCGAGCGAGTGCGAGAACGAAAACGCTGAGAGTTGTGAGCGTGTTTGGTAGACGTCGGAAAATTGCAGGGTTGTCCTGCTGGTATGATCGATTTACTTATGGAAAATATTAAGTGCGTTGGTAACATTTTAACTCTACTATTTGTTATCTTTACTTCCGTCTTTACAATTTTAGTTATCTTCCACTTCTTCCTCTTTGACACTTAAACCTGAAAATGTTTTGACCTGCCATTTTTGGTTTGCTTGGAAATTTGTTTAGTAGTTAGTAGGGATAGTCCAGCGTATGGGGAGCTAATCCGGATGGGATGTGACACTGGTCTATTTGTGTTTAGCAATTGGCGCCGCAACCAGACCATGACTTAACTTCTATATTGGTCAATAACATGATCTCTTCATTCGGCGTTTAGTCTTACGAGATGTAGGTCGTAGATAGCGTCGAATGTCATCTATATCAGCTCTTTTAATGTCGGTTAACAAACAAACGGCTCAGTAAAATCAAGTATATGCTTCGTCTACCTTTTCTGGCTTCCTTGGCTCGAGTTAGGAGAAGAGATCCTATATTTACATGTTATTGCGAAAATTTTCAAATATGAAGACGATAAAGGCCATTTTATATTAGATCACAATGTTCAGATTGCTACCACCGGGCCGTAGATGCGACAGCGGTGCCGGTCTTCACACGGCAGGACCGGAGTTCAAGTCTCATCTGGGCCGTTCCCCCATAGTGAGGACTGACTATCCAACTATGCGGTAACAATAAGTCTAGTAAGCCAGAAATGGCAGGCATGACCTAAGAGGTCGTTAGGCCAAGAAAGGAATAAGAAGAATGTTCATATTATGCATGGTATACAAATGAGCTATTTTCTATAGGTATTTCAGTCTTTTAAACTTTAATTTATATACGACTTTATATTGCACTTTCATTTTTTGTAATCTATTTACGTAAATTCGTTTTGTAGGTTTATAAAAAGTAGGTTAAGGCTCTATTTTCTTGTTTGTTTGTTTTTTTTTTTTAGATACTTACTTACTTATCAGGCTATGCACTTTCCAGTCTTGGCTTTTTGCAGAAGTTCTCGATTCCACTCAAGAGCTAGTAGCGTTAAATCAAATAAAATTATATTATCACACGTCAAGCCCTGTACCGTTGGGGAGAGCATGTGGGCTTGTTTTTCATTGCTTTGCGTTATCTCATTCTCACTAAATAATTTATGATTTTGTCTCTTGCTCATGCACAGCTGGAGTCGGAGAGTTCTAACCTTAAAATTGGGAGAATTTGAGCAAAATTCCCAAGCCGGTTATCGTCATTAGAAATTTTTATGTTACCCTCTCATTAACATGAATCCAAATCCACTGAATGTTTCTTAACAAATCAATGTTTACACTTTGAAAAGCACTGATTAAACTCACATTTCTATTCTGAAGCTTATAAGCGACTTCTATTTTAACGGTTCGTTTAAAATGTCTTACTCTCACGCACTTCTCACGTTCTTAATTTCGCGCCGTCTCACTAGCTCACCTGCACTTTTTCTGTCTCTCCCAATGCGGTTTGTTTTCCTTTCGATCAGCGACCAGGCAACCGCTCCATTCGCTGGAAAACCGTTTGTTTTCCACACCGAGTTTCTTCGACCCGTTTTCCGCCATGCTTGCTTCCCGCATCGTTTATGTTTTCTTTCCATGGAAACACCACACACCACAAACCAGAACCGAAACCCCGGTCTCGGGTCTCGGCACTTTAAAAGAGCGCTGACTCTCTGCTCACACGGAACGTCTCGCTTTTCTTTTAGCTACTCCAGCCCAAACGGGGGTTCGGAAAATTGCACTTACCGCTCATGCTCCCTCTGCCGATGCCTCCGTTACCGATCTGCTTGGTTGATAGGGAGCGAACGAGGTAGCATTAGCAATTCAATTTCTAATCGCTGCCAGATTAATGGAGCACCGATTGATGCAACTGCACCACCGGTGCTGTCCGTAGCAACAGTTCCCCATCCCACCACAATGACCTTGCACCGGGTGCGATGCAATGCAACGTGTGTGTGTGTGTGTGTGTGTGTGTGTGTGTGTGTGTGTTTGCGTTTTTTTTTGTTATTGTGTTGTTGTTTTGTTCCCGTATTATTCGGTCTCACACCATCATGCTTCACCATGTGATGGCGGTTTGGAGGTCGGAGGTCGCAGGTCGTTGAGATATGACGGTCGATAAAAGCTAGAGACTCAACTCCTGGTGCAATTATTCGTTCGCTCGTTCGTTCGTGTGCCCCCGGGCATCATGTAGCTCTTTATGTATGCTTGCTAATTGTGCACCCACATCCAGCCTGAGCCCATCGAAGGGAGGGTACTGCAGGCAACGGACAACGTCGGATACATATGCGTTTAGTGCCGGCCGTATGGCAATGCTGGTTGCAGCGGGAACTGTGTGACGAGGTTTTCCGACCCAAGTGCAATTGTTATGATTCGGAGGGCGTAGAACTCGGGCGTACATAATTTAAGTCTCATCCGAAATCGAATCATTTTTGGCAATTGGAATGTGAATATGTGAAGCGTTGTGTGCCAGTTGGGATAGCAAACTGCGGGATAGGGTCCAAATATATGCGGTAATTGAATTAGAGACGCTTGTGAGAATGGTGCAAGAGATTATTGAACAACAGGAAAAAAAAGTAATTGCTTGCTTGTGAATAATACACTAGAATGAAGCATTTAATCCAAAGCTAGCTGTCTGCTATCTCTGTCTTATTTAATTATAGTTCAAAACCTGAGATGTTACAGTTATTTAAAATACAGAAATACATTCTGTTTTTCCATAACTACTTCAATAATGCCACTGGACTCTGCCAATCTTACACGCGATAGGATCGGAACCAAATCCTTTATTAATCCCACCTATTAATCCCAAGTAGCATTTTCTGCCCACTTACGGGTAAATTTTGTCAATAAAATCAGAAAAAACAGGCCAAAACATTCGGCCATAAAGCACATAAAGAACTCGTTACACCTTACGTTATGTCTCGGCATATTTTGAATGTTCTTCAGCATTAAGATAAAATTAACTACAGCACTCTGCATTGCATTTCACAGTATTCCTATCAAACTTTCACCTTCCTTAGCGTAACAAGTTAAATTTAGAAAATCTACTTGTACTTAATCCATTTAAACTAGCGCATTGCCTTCCTAAAAGAACCATGAAGCAATAGTTGACATTTGAAACAGAACAAGCGTATAAAAACACCAAACAAAAATTACCAACGCACCTCAAATTATTTGTCCCTATAGTTTTCGACCGATTACAATTCCCAAACCCATTTTATAGCACCTGTTAAGTCTGTTTTGACCGTACAATGACATATTTATGTATCCCTCGCAGCGCCTCGCAGCGTTAGTGGTTTTAGAGACACCGTTAGAGGCAGGTAACCTGCTACCGACCGGCGATGACCTTCACCGGGACGAGTATACCTTAACAGAAAACTTTCCTAGCTTCTTGCAGGTAACCGCATCCAACAACAGCAACTAGGGAATCCCTCACGAGGACGGCAGCCAAACGATGCGTTTGAAGCGTGACTGTGTATTGAGCCAACGTCACAGTGACTCGACTGTCGCACGGAACGCATGTCTCTGATCGCCAGTGCACCGTACGAGACAAGTGTATGTTCTACCAAGCATCAAACACTTCAAAGGAAGTGGTATCGGTTGGAGAGAAAACTAGTTACATTCTTAGTCTCGCCGTAGACACACGGCAGAGTGGAATTAAAGTGTTGTCGTGCAAGGCGCCAGCTTACAGTTCGTTCAGATCGTCACGAACCGAGTCCTGTCACGAATAGTGTTTTATGCCACCGGTTACAGTATGAAGGTGAATTATATAGAATTAAATAAACCAACCATTTTGTGAAGATAACAGTGTACACAAGTGTTTAAAGTGTTAAATCTACGTGAACCTGTTTTGGGCGTTTGTTTCCTGGCGTTACCTTACTGAGCTGTAATAAGAACAGGTTCTATAATAATCATCTTCTGTATACCACAGTGCAGTATCATATTTCAGTGGAAATTTTTGTCCAGAACGACATTGAAACAATTCTCAGTAAAAGATAGTCTGGTAGAGATAGGACTTCCATTTACGATAACCTGCTTTCTGACACCTAGAGCTCGGCTAGCAGTCATCTTTCCCTCCTACCGGCCGTTGAAGTCACTTGGAACGTTTACATAGAACGGCTACGGTTGCGACTTAACTGCTGGCGTTTGCTGGCAAGTGTCTGCCGATGATCATTGATTATTATTCGATACGATCTGCTAATTCCTACATGAGTGGAGGGGATTTTGTGTCGCGATGGGGACATAAAGAGGGGGGGTTGGCAGGAGCGCAGGGTTATCGTTACACGAGATGGCTGTAACTCGGCGGTTGACTGTATAATACGCATATTTAATTGAAGCCGGAAATGCCTGTAGGAGGACTATAAACGCGACAATCAAATCGCGATTCGCTATTGCGATGTTATGAACGTGCAAATTAATATGTGGATTGGTTTGAGTTTGGTTTTTAATTGAAGCATTTTGTTCGATGCATTGCAGCTACTGTACGTGCTACTGATTCTGTGTGTGTACATCAAGCGTAGCCACCAAAAAACGTCCCCCTGTCCGGCAGTGTTTTCGTACGACGAGCGAGATGATTCCTACGACACCTGGTTTGGTACGATACGGCTGAAAAGCAATGTGCCGCTGTACGGCATCTTTGTGGACATTATCTTTTCCTCGCCCGTGCTTTCATTTGGGGTATCTATCACATTGCCTGCACCATTCTGTACCGTGTTTGATAAAAATAAAACACATTTCTCGTTTCCCCTAAATTCTCATTCCAGACATTCCTACGACAGCACAATACGGACGATAATGTGCATTTCCACATCATGGACAAATCGTACCGTGTGCGGGCAGGTGTTTGTGGACATTATCTTTTCCTCGCCCGTGCTTTCATTTGGGGTATCTATCACATTGCCTGCATCATTCTGTACCGTGTTTGATAAAAATAAAACACATTTCTCGTTTCCCCTTAATTCTCATTCCAGACATTCCTACGACAGCACAATACGGACGATAATGTGCATTTCCACATCATGGACAAATCGTACCGTGTGCGGGCAGGCGAGGTGGTGGTGGTGAAATTCTTCGTACGTTACGCACCGGACCGACCGGTTCCGTTGCTGCGTCAGATCCGGTTCAATGGACAAAACATTTGTACGGAAACGCGCCAAAATCCGGTAGCTTCTAGCGGTACACGACCAACCGGCACAAACTATGGCAATCCGCACGTAGCGTAAGTTGAGGACAATTCTTTTTGTAGTTCTGACGCATCCAGTCTCTAACTGTTCCACCGTTGTTGTAACAGCACGTCTAGTGAAACCGAAGACATCATTGCCGATGTCTACACACCCGTAGTACAACCGATCAATTCCCACGTAACGCATCCTCCCATAGAATCCCACGTACAGCCCCTGTATTCCTCTAGCTCCTCGAGTACTTCGCGTGGCAGTAGCTCGGTAGCCACCAGAGCTACCGATGGCAAGACAGCTCACACTTCACCGCCCCGTACTAGCGATGTGTATCCACCGCGGTTCAGTACCGATGACCATGTGGAACACTCGTCAGGCCCGAATGGAAGTGTGCACGAGAAGGATGATCCCGACCCGGATCGGTAGAACCTTTAGCATGTTGAAAAGATCGAGTAGGAAATTTACTAATATGCGTTTTTTGCTCATACTTCTAGCCACAGAGTTGCAAACAGACGTCTCACAACGACAACCTACAGAACGATCGCTGAAGAGCGCAAATGGGACGTCCAACCAACGCAACGAACACACCCACCGGAGGCTTCCAGATCACCGAACCGCGTCTCGAGTGTTCCACTGATCGCCGACAAAGGTTTTACTACGCTAGCTCCACTTTCAGGCACTACGGCTGCTTCGGTCAGTAATCAGCAGCGCGATCGTGATCAGTACTTTGCCGGCGATTATGCGTTCCTTCAGCAGCCGAAATCCCCACCGACTCACTACATCAACAAATACGAGGGAGACATCTGTGGTACGATTGTTCCGAAAGCGAACCCGCTAGTAACGCACGGCACAGTCTCGGAGCGGGGTCAGTTTCCCTGGCATGGAGCACTGTATCGTAGTACGGTAACGGAGCTAAAGTATCTTTGTGGCGCAACGTTAATATCGCGCCGGGCAAGCATCACTGCGGCGCACTGTGTCACACTGGAGAAAAGCACAAAGCCGGTCGATGCGGGCAGTTTGCTGCTGTACTTCGGTAAGATTGATCTGGGCAAATGGAACGGTCCGGAAGAGGATGCCCAGATCCGTGCAATTCACATACCGGCCCAGTATCAGCACGAGCGGTTCTTCAACGACATTGCTGTGCTGGTACTGAAGGAGGACGTTAAGTATAGCAACTTTGTGCGGCCCGTTTGTTTGTGGAACTTTGATGACGACTACAAGACGCTGATCAACAAGATTGGGCTGGTGCCGGGCTGGGGTTACAATGAGCATGGGTTGGTGAGCTCACGGCTTTCCTTCGCCCAGATGCCGGTGGTGGCCCATGAAACGTGCATCTGGTCTAACCGGGACTTCTTCAGCAAGGTCACCTCGGACACATCGTTCTGTGCCGGGTTTAAGAATGGTACGTCGGTGTGCAACGGTGACAGCGGCGGTGGTATGGTGTTCAAGCACAACAACCTGTGGTACCTGCGGGGCATAGTGTCGGTCAGTGCGGCACTGCAGGATCGGTTCCACTGCGATTCGAAACACTACGTCGTGTTTACGGATGCGGCCAAATTTACGTCCTGGATAAGGAGTCTTATGTAGTGCGTGCAATGAGTTAAGCTTAGTAAGAATATGTAGAATTCTACACCAATTTGTAACAAAATAAATATATTATTCAGTAACAACAGTACAGCAAGCGAGTTTTACCAACAGTTGAACGCGACAGATTCGCGCGTGTCTAGCCAATTCTAGGCAATTCGAGGCTTATCAACGACGTCACAAACATCGCGGCGACATCGCGTTCCTTGACCGACGTGATACGTCACCATTTGCGGGCCCATTTACTCAGCCTTTGAATCACTCTACTACTCCAATCCACCGTTGTACAAACGAACGAGGCGCATGTGCGAGAGAGGGAGAGAGTGTTGCTGTTGATTGAAATGCTTGGCGCCACTATCAATCCAAAGGGTCGGGATTATCGGACAAGCATGTGTGGTTGTGCTTGTGTGTAAAATGCCCTGCTCGATGCGCACTGCAGTACGGCACGATCTTAACTCATTCGGTCCGTGATCTTCGATCAGACAGGAGCTAGTTCGTACAACACCAAGTTTTTTAAGATGTTTCGTAAGAGCGGCAGAACACAGCTGCTGCTCCCCAGCAAGGCTTTAATGGTGCTGTTGTGTTGTGCATCGACCGGCTTACCCTGCGCCCGGGCCACCTACGTTCGAATGGGGCAAAGTGCAGAAGTGCGTTTACCGACACCACAAGCAACGAGTTGTAGTGATCTGTTTTCGATCGATCATGACGATTCCTATCGGAAGCAGTACGAAGGCACACTTGTACTACGTCCCAATGTGACGATCCGTTACGTACAGCTGGTGGTGCAGTTTGATCGCGAAGTAGAACAACTTACGGTAAGATATTGCAACTAATGGAACTAAAATCGCACACGTTTCGGACGTTGGTGTCGTTGCAAGTCCGTGATCGTGCGGTTTGTGTTTACAAACAGGACTGGCGGGTAGTGTCGTGTAACGATGCAACGATGCAATACTCATTTGATAAAGGCTTGCCCTGAGAAAAGGCTATCAATGGCGTATGGCGGAATAAAGTGTGTAGTTGCACATTACATTTGACAAGTCCTACTTGAATATGTTGTTTCTGTATTAAAGTATCTATGCGATTTAGTTTTGATCAATGAAACTATAAAGATGTAATTGATTATCGATCAAGAAGTGATTCATAGTGAGTCAAACATGGGCAGAAGTATGAACTTAATTCCGAGAACCATACAAAAGACCATTCATCTTGCACCAGTAGTAGTAGTAGTAGTAGTAGTAGTGGTAGTTGTTACGAATGACAGGTTATTAACTAGCACGTCAACGTTCTTCCCAGAAACATCCCTTCCCGTGAGCACGCCTTAATAGCGTCAAGACCATTTAACACCATACTTATGATAATTGTTTTATTCGCGTTACCCATTTATATTCAAATTAGAATTACTTTGGAAGGATCAGCACCATCGACCACGTGAGCTTTCACATTGCAAATCTGACGTATGCATTGCGCGCCGGTACTGTTGTTAAAATACCGCTGGAAGTGTCCTACACCTCGGCCGTTCAACCGACGATCGTACGGATCGAGGTTAACGGTGTTACGGTTTGTCCGGTAAACAATTTAAGGTATAATTATGAGTTCGAAGGCAACAGAACGAACGCTCAAGCTTCTTTCTTTGTTTTTCTAGACCTCTGGTAAGAAATTTCCGTGATCCCTGGGCAGGAAGTTCAATCACGGGTACAAGCAGCACCAATCAACCGGAAGTGCACTCGCGCAATGGAACCACAGAACCGGCACATCAGTTTAACTCTTCCTGCCAGGCTATCCGTACCGGGGTGATCGTTTCTTCCGGACGCTGGGATGCGGTGATAGAGCTCGTGGCCGAAAATACCGTTGACCGGGCGTTGATAGAGATCGTGTTCGATCAGCCGGTGTACATGTTGGGGGTAGGGGCAAAGTGATGTAGATTGTTCGAGAGGCATTCTACCATTTAGTCAACTGTTTCTGCTTCTGTCCATAGAATCCGTTCGGTGAAGTAGCGACCGAGGATAGTGTTCGTTTTCGGATCGAAAATCGAACCTTCATCCTTGCGAAAGATGCAGAAATTGAGCTAAACTTCTTCATCCGCTACAATCAGATGGGACCGATACCGGACGTGGTAGAGGTGAACTTTAACGGACACAATCACTGCCAGCAGCGGAAACGTCGTGTGCTAGATGAACCGCGCGAAGAGAGACATATCAGGAGAACGACAAGTGCAACCACAGAGCGCTCAGTGACGTGGGGAAATATTCAGAAACCTGTCACGGAGGAAACTGTAGGACAATATTAGTAGAGAAGTAACTGTTTTCTGTTTATGTGATCTGATTTCGTTTCTTTGTCAGTACGATAATGCAGGCTGGTCGTTAGAGCAGAATGAGTGTGCTACAGTTTTGGAACCACTCGGGACTCGTATACGGTCGCGAATAATTGGTGGAGTAACGTCTAACCAAGGAGAACATCCGTGGCACGTAGCTATCTATCTAGACGAGGTGAGTATATTGATCGGATTGATCGTCTTCATCGCGGATAGTACCCAGGAATATTTCTCCAACAAATTACGCAGGAGTATCAGTGTGGTGGAAGCATAATTGGAAGACGATGGATCCTAACGGCTGCCCACTGCGTGACACGCCAAAACACGAACGAAACACTCGAGGTGGATCTGTTTCGCGTGTACACCGGTATCATCGATATCAGTACGATTGACGATCACTTTTACCGAACCGCCGATGAGGTCATTATTCACCGGGATTATAACCCGGTGATGTACACGACGGACATAGGATTGCTGCGCCTCAAACGTAACATCACCTACAACAGCTTCATAAAACCTGTCTGTCTGTACAATCGGACGGTAGACATTAGTACGTTCTATGGCCGTGAAGGGAAGGTTACGGGCTGGGGTTTTAACCGGGACGGAGTGATCAGTAATGTGCTGAACTATTTGGAAGTTCCGGTCGTCTCGCAAAAGGTGTGTTCGCAGCGTAACGTTCAATTTAATGGTGTGTTGGCGGTGGGTGAATCCTTCTGTGCGGGACATGCGGATGGTACGTAACGCATAACTACGATGGATCAGACTATGCAAGGGACTCTCTTTCTCTGTTCTCATTGTTGCAGGCAATTCCGTGTGTAATGGTGACAGTGGTGGTGGATTGGTGTTTGCCGAAGGTTCACGGTACTACGTGCGAGGCATCGTGTCGATCAGTGCCCAGCGTCGGAACCTTCTCCTTTGCGATCCGAACCAATACTCCGTGTTTACCGACGTGTCCAAGTTTCTAAACTGGATACGGCAGCAAGTGTCGTAGGCCAAGGGACAGGTTGGCTGGCGTTCAACCACTAACGGGCGATTATCGTTATGAAGGAAAAATATTTATTTCAATCGACACAGCAAAAACTAAACGCACATCATAATCATTAATAAAAATGCTTTTGCACCAAGCGGACGCTGGATGTTTGAGTTTGCGTATCACATTACGTCAACCAGCAGCGAAACGAAAGAAAAAACGACGAAACATCACCTCCAAGCATCAGGAAACTGGATCCAACGGGGCGTCGTAAAAACCTTCTCTCAGCAGCATCCGACACGATCGCGTGGAATTAACCGAAGCTCGGAACCGTGCTTTAGAAAGACGGTACCGGCGGTCTGCTGCGGATTGATACCGATACCATCATCCGTGATGATGGCACTCGTTGCCGGTGGCACTTTAAACTCCTCGGCGGCAAATTTTAGTACCGCCGTGAAGGGTGTCGTTTCCGGTACGCTTAAGCTGGGGGCAAAGAAGCAGAAAACAAAAATAAGCACACGAATATTTCAATGGATGGCTTAATTATGGCACACATTTGTAACTTACACCTTAAACGGGAGCTTCGGATCGGACGTGAGCGTAATCTTAAAGGTAACCTTGGATCTGGAATGAAAAAAAAAATACAGGTGAAAGTACGGTGTTGGGTGATTCAAACCGTGGCGTGAACACTTCACTTACGCTGCCATTTTTCTATAAGTTTTTATCTAAATTTCCTACAATTAACCGCTAGCTAATGTAAGCTAGGAATATGCTAGAGTTTTGGGGAATGTGTTTTCCCTAAGAACTGCTGTGAAATGTGCTCTAGCAGTGATTGAATTTCTAGTTCCACCTGTGTGTCCCGGAATGGTCCAAACAAAATTGTCAACAAATGCAACTGACACGTCGCCGACATATACACACACGCATACACACGCACGCGTTCCCACAGTGTCAAACAGACAGATGGTACAGTGAGTCTCTAATTTGTGCTACACCTTCAAGTTTGTTTTGAAAAACTATCTCGATTAGTTTCATTTTTGATAGTTACTGTTATAAAGCAATTAACTTTAGCTAATAAAGGTCAGTATATAAACTAAAGGCGGTTACTGCAATAAATTTCAATAGAACTCAAGTTTTACTGTGCTTTTCGGCCCCTTCTATTACTGCAGAATATCCGAAACAGATTGTATTCAAAGTAGAAATTAAGGTTTGAATTAAAATGTATTTCTTCTCATCACACATTTCTTTCTCACACACGCACACACACACATACACACGCACACTAATAGTTCACAAAATACAACTTGGACTTGGATGAATGAATGAAGTGAAAAGACGCGAATGTCTTAACCAATAATCAAAATCCGTCGCCGTTTTGTGGCCTTAACTAGGCCCAATGGATGGCTATTTTGAATTACGCATGGCGTATTAGTCACTGCTGCGTAAGGTGATATTTTAACCCGAACCTTGCCCCGTGTTGTGTTAGCTAACCGACCCTACACTTTTGCCACCAGACCTACTGAAACATAACCTGTTGATTTAATGTTCCTGGTAACCGTACATATGTTCCGGCCGGTTGCTGCTGCTGTTGCTGCTGCACCACTATCGGGACACCGGAACCGGAAGCGACCGGTGCCACGATCGTTGCCGATGGCTGAACGAGCAGATCCTGGGACAACATCGGCAGCGGTGGATCACCTTGGAACCAGTTGATCAGCGCATGTTCGGGAAATTTGGTACACTTGAGCTGGTCGGCGATCAGGTTCTGGGAAAAGTTTACGTGATTGTTGTACGCTTCAATCTCCTGCGTCGGCTCCTTTAGCATCCGATGGAGATCCTTCAGTATGGCACTGCCCCACAGTTGTACGTGTATGTCCGGAATTTTGGACGCCAGCTGCATGGCCGGTGTGACCATGTTCATGCTTTCCTTCGAGTTGCCGATGCTAAGGAACACGTGGCTCAGCAGTACGAGCGAACAGGACGTTAGCCGGTTCAGGTCTTCCGCGTTTGCCATCTTGAGCGTTTCGCGCAGAAAGCGTCTATGCGAGGAAGATAATGGAAAAAAAGCGATTAAAAGATATTCATGTTTATAAAGCAAGCAGAACATGCCATGTGTACGTACTTCGCCTCATGGAAGCTGCTCTTGTGGAAGGCATTTAATCCCTGCACGTAGTAAAAGCTTCCCATCAGAGCCTGGCTATTCGAGCACTGCGAATTTTCTTGCTGTATCTGCTCAAGAATATTGCGCAGATCCTGTTCGCGCTTCGTTCGCAAGTACACGATGGCAAGGTTCAGGTTGGCAAACAGTTTAAGCTCGCGTTCGGTCGTTTCCTGAATGCAGGAGTAGAATTGCTTTTCCGCATGTTCGAACAAACTGGTGGACATTGCGTACAGTCCGAGCAGACAGTGTAGCTGTGGTGCGTGCTTTTTCAACAGAAACTTATTCGTCGACGATAGGCACACATCCTTGGCCAGGGCAATCTCCTTGATGGCCAGTGATTTGTTACCCATCACCAAACGGCACATGATGATGTGTTCCAGCAAAATGATTTGAAATACCGCCAGAATTGGTTTGTTTTCTTGAGCTGTTGGAAAAGGAACATAAAAAAAAAGTTAAAATATGTCTTTTTTCGCTTATTTCTAAACTAAACAGATAAGTGAACCCACATTTCAACTTCTCGATTTGGGTCAGTGCCTTTTCGGTGTACTTTTGCGCCTTGTCCATGTAGCCCGCCATCATCGAGTGTGACACGGTGACCAGATAAACGAGCACGTACAACTGCTCCTTCGGTAGCCACATAAACATTTCCGTGTTGTTTTGTCCAAAGATTTGTTCGTCCGATGGCCAGTTGGGTGCGATAATCGTCTGGATGCTTTGCTGAAGCATTTTCAGGCTCGTTTTAACTGTCTTTACCTGTCCCAGCTGCAGATAGTGACACACTTGCAGCACGTAGAAAAACACCTTCAAGTACTCCTTCAGATGGAAGTTTTGAATCGAATGATCGATGATGGGACTGGCTTGGCTTAGTATCGCTAGCACGTCATTTGTTTTACGCTCGATCATCATGATCATGGCGCGGCTTAGCAGAAACAATGACTTCAGATAGGTTGCGTTCGATTCGTCCGTTGATTCTACACCGACTGCCAGCAGTTCCGAGGCGAGTGTGTACTCTTTGTCTGTGGCGTGTGTTTGCTGTTAACGAGTGGTAAAGAGCATTAAAACAAGCACAAACCAATGATGATGCTATCCATCACTTACCGCTAGCTGAAACAGCAGCTTACAGTGCCAGTAAACATTGTGCTGCGACAGTTCAATCGCTTTCCGCAGGACCGGCTTGGCAAGCGAACTTTGATCCTGCTGCTGATACAACTGTGCCAGCAAGCTGGCTGTGTCGAACTTCACATCGTCAAAGTTGTTGATGTTTTCCGAGAGGATCCACTGTGGGAAAGGAAACGAAAGTTTTATTGATTGTTCGGAAATTCGTATTCCTTCCCTACTTACAGCTTGCTCGAGATGATTCTTCGCTAGGTCGGTATTTTTAGTGTAAGCCATTAGGATCTGTCCGAGCTGCAGGTGCGTTCGGGCTTCCACCTTCAGCGGTGGCTTAAAGGTAAACAATGCCTGCAAGCACTGGATGCACTTCTTGATATCTGGCGGAGTCGAAGTGCGAAAGTATTCCGCCAACCCCAGTAGGGATATGTAACACGCATCCTGGGAGGATGTCATCAGGCGGATAGATTGCACAGGCGGAAGTATAAAAAGCGGAAACAAAAACTCTCTTTTTCTCCGATGCTGTGTCTGCAGCAAGCGAAAGTACCGACGACGTAAACAAATGCGATGCACTGCGGTCACGCACACTCGGTTATCCGATGGTCATTTGAAATGACATTTTGTGTAATTCATATTTTGTATAAGTATATTTTATTGTGATTATTATCGAGCATTTGAATCGTTTATCTGCAATAAAAATATGATTAATATTTATTTTTAACTTAAACAACTTAGCTTAACTATTTGTAAACGAAAACACGTAAAAAGACAATTCGGAGCTCCTAGCGCGTCGACCACAATGCACATGCTATAATGGACAGTGTTGCCAGACACAGAAAGCGCGTCTATTTTGAATCAAACCGTTTTTATCCAACACCGAGAATCCCTTTTGCTAAAGGATCCTTTCTCATTTGTCGTTCAGTGACCTGCAAAGATCGGCGAACTAGACTAATTGGGCGAAATTGGCCAAACAGTTGCAGGGTCCATTCCGCACATTTGTTTCCTAGCCGTTGATTTGGACTGACCGAATTGAGATGGAACTGGTTATCCTTGAAGATCTACCATTCTTGCAGACTCATCTTCTTTATTTGATCTATCCGCTACAGCCGGGAACAGTCATTTGTACATGGGGACTTATAGTGTACTTATTACTTAAATGCTAACTTTTTATATGAATACACAACTCTTCGTCGTATGTTACAATCACACACACACACACATCCATTCACACACGCCCCATCTTCCTGCGCTCATCCATTCGTACAACCTTCTACCGAGGTACGAGACAACGAGACACGAATGGAGGTTTTCTAGTTTCTCCGTCTTCCGAACCCTCGATCCCTTCGACCGCCACCACCCCGGTCGTCCCGGAAATCTCTACCACCGCCTCCCCGATTCCTGTGATTGCCGCCCCTATGGTTTCCACCGCCACCGTCGTTACGCATCCAATCGTCATTCCGATTAAATTCGTTCCTATGATTACCACCGGCATTATGGTTGTTGTTTGGAAAGCCTCCGTCGTCCTCATTCGGCCCACCACCCATCATCGCAAATGGGTTCGGATTAAGATTGCCGAATGGAGGCGGTGGTCCACCCGGAATCGGTGGTGGTGGTCGCTGTAGATTAAATGCGTCCATTGATCGACCACCGTCATCATCACCGAATCCGCCGAACGGGGGCATTCTTGCACCGCCGGCATTGCCATTGTTCGGCATCTGCCACGGTGCCATACCGTGCATACCGGGCGGTGGTCCCGGTGGCAGATCGTTATCATACTCCGGCATCCACTGCCCATTGCTGTTGGTGTTTTGACTGAGTGGCGTGTCGGACCGCATGGCCGACGAAGATGAGGGCGGTTCCACTATCATCACCGAATCATCATTATCTTCCTCGTCCCAGTTACGATCGTTATACTCTTTCCAGATCTTTTTATCCTCCTCGAGATCACGCTTTTCACGATGCTTTTCCCGTTCGCGTCCCTTCCAGCTGTTTCGATTGGCCCCTACATCGACCGGATCGCTCGTATTGAACTCTACCGGTATCGGTGGATTGACGTCGAGTTGCAGCAATGATGGAAGCTTCGGATCGAACGTAGGATCATCCTTCGAGCGTGATCCCGCAGCTACATCTTCTTGTGCCGAATGAATCGAATCGCGCGATTGTTCCGGAGGATCCACAATGAACGGTAGCGGACCGTAAAAGAACTTTGGTTCCACGTCGACTCTCGCTCGTTTGGCGGGTGGTTTGGGAGGTTGTTCTCCATCATTCCCGCCGTTCGCAGACGGGTCTGGTTCGGCGATCGGTGGGAAAATGTCATGCAGCTCCGGAATGCCCCCGTGCTCGATGAATCGGTTCAGCGCTTCCGTACCTTCGCTTATCGCTTGCTCCAGTGGACTATCCGCTAAAGGTAAAAGAATGATTTGTTGTTTTTGTTCGTGAATATGTCTTATGAAACTCATTTAACATCCGTGTAAAATTCAACTTACGTATCACCGCAACCGTACGCTCGTACAACGAAATAGCGGTCGGGAGCGGTTTCTTCGGTGCAGCCGGCCCATTGTCAACGATCTGCGAGATCACTTCCTTGATTTCATCCGCCGTAGTAGCATGATCGTCCAGCTTGCTCGATTCGTTCCACTGTGCCTGGAAGTTGCGCGGGATCGGCTTACTGTACGGTATCTTCTTTTCGCGCATCTTCTCATTGAAGCTGTTCAGATTTAGATCCAGGCCCGGAATCGGACCCGCCTCCTTGGTGGCAATACTTTCCACAATGTCCACCTTATCCTCCGGTCCCATGCCGGGGATGACGATGTGTTCCTCGAGCTCGCACTCGTCCAAACCGGCCAAGCTAGCGGGCAGCGTGTTGAGATTGTACTTGTCACGCATCTGATCGCCGGGCCGATTGCGCGTCCAGAACTTTACCGTGTGATCGTTCGAGCCCGAACATAGTATGTGCCCGAGCGGATGCCAAGCCAACGTCCAGACGATGCTGTCATGTGCCATATCGATGCTGCCAACCTCTTTGTCCGTACTAAAAATATAATCGAGATCGTTAGAAATAGATACTATCGTTCGTTTGTTCGCTCGATTACACACCCAACATTCCAGAACAGGATCGACCCATCGGAACCACCCGAAGCGAACAAACCCTCGTGTATCGGATGCCACGATACAGCACTCGCTTCTTTCTTGTGGCCACGAAACACCTGCACCTCTTCGCTAAGGTTTCTCAGATCAAACAGCTTCAACAGGTGGTCCCTGGAAGCCGTTACCAACCAGTTCCCATTATCGTTCCACTTCAAATCCATCACCGTCGATTTGTGAGCGTGTCTGCAAGTGGAAAAGAATCGCATTGTTAGTCTGGCACCTGTTATGTACGTAACGAACGGGCTTTCTCTTGTCCTTACAGTGTAGCAAGCGCCTGGCCACACTTTGGATCCCACAGCTTGATCGGTTGCTGGTTGTCTTTGCTTCCGGACACGATCAACGCCTTCTGCGGATGCCAATGAACACACTTTACGTCTGCACCGTGCCCTCGCAGCACACGTTCCTCCTGGCAGCGAAGAAAATCCCATACCCGCACCGTACCGTCATCGCTGCAGCTCGCAAACTTGGCATCCGACGGGCTAAAGCTGTTTCATGGTTCAAAAAGATGCCGGGTAAAATGGAACAGAGAACAGAGGAAGCGGTACAAATGTACCGGAGGAAAGAAATGTTAGTATTTGGCTACACCAGACAGTCGTTCGTTGCTTCCTGCTGTTGATAATATCCTGATTGCATCGCTAAGTATCACCGTTGGGCCAGCTGCAGGGTAAAAAGAGTCTTTCACAACCGTCGATCATGAGGCGATCCTTACTTTGTTGCATTATGTTTTGTTTGTTTATAAACAATTTCTTGATTTTTTTTCTGTTTATGATGGGAAGGGCGCACGCGGCAAAAGCAAATTGGTCACATCTTTCAAAAATAAAAGAACGAAAATCAGGAGAAGTAAGTAGCACAAACACTAGATTCGGGTTTTACTCGGTTTTGCTCCTGCTGTTCGCGAAAGCGAAAACGAGCCGCCAAATAAGGCTTAAACCGGTACACTTTATTCAGCTAATTTCGACTGTACAAAGCATAGATAGGATAGATAGCGTAGGCCACCTTAGTGGCATTCAGGAATGTTGTAGTTTTCGTGTTTTAGTTTAATTTTATTCTCCCCTTTCCTTTATACACTTTATTTGAAACGTTTTTCCGTATTCGATTTTCGTGTAAAAAACATACCGCTGTTTCATTATTTATTTCGTTCTGGTTTTTTTTTATTTTTTTTTGTTTCCGTCTGTTCCTTTTAGAAACAACAAAAAGGGGAATTTATTTTTACTCTACAATATCACATGCTTTCTTTAAGAGGCCGCCTTTGTGTTTGCGTTCCCGGGGAACCTCTGTTATGCTATAGATGGTTAGATAGATATTAACAATGTAATGTTTTTACTTTATTTTACAGGTACCATTTGTACTATGCAATATCATGAACGGTTTTTGGAAGAGAATCCAATCTAGAACTAGGATTCAATTTTCAGATGTTCTTATAAGATAAGAAAACACCGGTGAGAAGACATCGTTTGCGCATGCAGTTCCAAAAAAATGGGCACTGGTAAATGCGCGATGATAAGACACAAACAAAAACGAAACAAAATCAAAGATAGATCCCGTATCACAGACGCAACAACCGAACAATTCGGAAAGTTAGAGATCGACAGCATTGCACAGACAAATAAAAATTGCACAACGCATCCCAAGAATACAGCAATTTTCTTGTAACCGCCTTCAATTAATCAACGATTAATTAAAGCAACAAAAAACAATCGACTGCGGACTGCAGCGTAAGATTAACTAGTCTTTTCTTCTACATTATGTGCCGCTTTTAACGCGTAACATTGATAACGCGGACAGAAAAGGATAGATTGTGAAGAGACAAAACGAGAGAGAGAGAGAGAGAGTGATAGAGATAAGGTATACTTAGTCGAATGAGCAATGGCAGGTATATTAGCAGCATGAAAGCGGCCAACGTCGTTTGCACCCGTCGTGCCCTTGTGAGAAGCCGTAACTGCAACCCAAAGTGGCAACGCCTGATGCCTGCGACCGATGGCTTCGTGAGGATGGTTGTCGTGTTGGTGTTTGTGGTGCTGCGTCTGGTGCTGCTGTTGCCGCTGTGACTGCTGCAACCACTGCTGTACCTGATTCCACGTATCGGATCCTTGTGTGCCTGGAACATCTTCACGTTGTTCATGTTGGACTGCCAGTATTTGACGAATCCTCCATGATCGCCCGTTACCATCCAATTGTCGTTGTGTGACCATACCATCGTACGCACCGAAACATCATGTGCCTTTCGTGGTGGACGAAGCGCCAGGAAAAGAAAGAGAGGGCACAAACAAAACGGGATGACATTAATATAAAGATAATCTATAGAAGATTGATTTTTGGAAGCCACTCGGCCAAACCCCTACCTGTAGAATCGTTTCGAAATTAAACATGAGTCCATTCCACAGCGTAAACTCGCCGGAACTCGCGCCCGTTATTAACCGGCGTCCTTCCGGGGTCCAGGCAAGCGTGAAGATCGGACAGCGCATCTTGTTCGTTGCCGTCTTGACGAAACGCGTCGTGACCGCATTACTCGGATTGTCCATGTAGCTTGGCGGGGGCAACAGTTCGGGAATGTAGATGCTTTCCGGCTGCAGGGCACGCCTGTCCCGATGGTCCCGTTGCCAGGTGCGACACTATAGGAGGAACAAGGAACATGCAACAAGAAGCAATATTACTATTGGCTGAAAAGAAGGTTCGAACCCCAACCCAGCCGGTTCGTCACCTACCTCGAGCGCCTTTATGATGGAAGCATTGTAGTCCACCGTTTTACGCATAACCGACTTCCGCAGCCGCTTGCCATCAAAGTCATCCTGCGACATGGGTCCGCTGCCTCGAAAGCCATTGAAGTGGTGGTATGGTTTGTGGTGGTAAAAGTTAAACTGTTGCTTAGGAGGCTGCGGATGCTGGTAGCTAAGGATACGGTTAATGGGCGGCGGATTGGCGAAATGTTGCACCGACGGTGCGGCATCTACGGACGGTGGTGGCTGCGAGAATTCCATTCCGACACACCGATGTACGACGCGACAGCTATGGAATGATCACCGGCAAGACCAGCACGCACACACACGCACAAACAGACACACACACTTATTAACCGGAATGCTTTTAGAGAGCTTTCTGATAGTGGACTATTGAACAGATGCACAATTTAGTAAATTGGCCACGGGCGTAAGTAACTGCGCACTATTTACACACTAAGGCACTGCCACACTGCCACATATTGCTATTGATCAACAGGGGAGCTGTTTCCCTTGGTAGGAAAAAAAACACGCACTGCTTCACTTTCTCGACTTGCACACGGCGGAACTGGGACAATGTTTCCAACAGGACACACTAACTTTATCCCGATTGCAGCGATGTCACAATGCAGAAAAGCGAACTAACTCAAAGAATTGTACTAAGTGCACGCCTTCTGCGAAAGGCTACAGCCGTACCGCAGTAACGCAGCTCCGTCCGGGAACTTCGCTTTCACTATTACTTGCTTTCCTTGCACTTTAATGGCAATCGTCGGCTGGAGTTCGGTCTACAGGCGGCCTATTTCGGAACACAGTTACTGAAACAAGTGGAACCTAAATTTCCACTGCTGGATAATATTGCCTGTTCCGCTTTGTGCACAGGTTAATGTTACGCGTGATTTCTGCGGCCAACCATTTTTCTATCGCCGTTTGACAACCGACACAGTGCACAGTGGGACGTTTTGATTACGGTGTGGATAGTTGGATGACTTTTGAGGTAGAAGTGGGCATTATTTGGAGTTAAATTATGAAATTTTAATTTACAATCGCAGTTTGCAAAGAATCTTCATGGAAACATCCGTGGAGGTTAGGTGTGCCTGGTATAAAATCGATTCGCAATAGCAGATGCTCCAACTGTTGATTTTCTTGCGTTCCGAGACGTTTTTTCCTAGCTCAACAATGAGCAAATGTTTGTCCATAATGCACTATGGGACTAGCTGTCGAAGCAAAAGTTTCGGCGAACATATTACAAGAACTATTGATTCTTTGAATTCCCTTGAGCTATTTTTATAATTTACGTATTCACACTTTTGTTATTCGATTGGAAGTAATGATTTGCATCGCACGACTCCATATATTTCTATTTTCACTACAGCTAGAGCGCTAGAGCGCAGGCGAAACATTTCAATAGACCACCACATAACGTGCATCCAGTCGGCGGTGTCTCGCTTTCATTTCTTACCACTGCTGCTCATTCATTGTTATACTTCGATAGAAGCAACAACATTGGAGCACCGTCGGATTGCAGAAGAAAAAGTTTGTGAATACACATATTACACTATTCCATTGATTTGTTAACATATTTTAGTTGTGCCGTACAAACAAAGCATACGGGTTTTTCGTTCTCGCAAACGAAAATTCTTCTGCGATAGCTCCCAATGGTGACTTCTTATCCGCGATTTGTGTATGTGTTCGTTTACGGGTACGCGTGTGTGTGTGTATAGTGGGATGATAAGTGGTTTATAAATTATTGTCGAGTTTGAAAATTACGCTAAGGCTGTGTTTATAGCAAGAAGAAGAAATTGAAAAACATCTAGAAGAATTGTGTTTTTGTTGTGGGTGCGTTGATATGTGTGTATGTGTCGTTTATGTGTGAAACAGAAAACGGTTTCATTATATGTACGAAATATTATGGTGGATCCATGCCGTTGCATCGTCATCCTAGTTACGGGGGAATTACGTGTGTATGCGAGTGTGTTTGTGTGTATAAGTAGTTGATGTGTGGTGCTGCTTCGATTCAGAATGGCTGTGTGTGTGTGTTACAAATGATTTTCTATTGCGTTCTGGTGAAAATCTATCACTTTTTATTTGCCCGTTCTGTCCTGTCCACGCCCCTACATCGAAGGGGTAGGTGCAAAACGGGGATGTTGGGTGCTTAAAGTGTGTGTGTGCGTGTGTTTTGGGCCGCCGTAACGGAAGTCGATTGAAACGCAGTCGGCCGTGCAAATCGAGAGAAAAAAGGGAAATGTGTGTGCAGGGTGACCAAAGAACGACCGACCAGCGCACGAGGAAAGGTGGCAAAGGTGAGGGAGGAAGAAAACAGCACGCCCTCCCACCTCAACATCCGGCCCCGTTCACAGCAACACAACTCCCTGGCCAGCAGCTCCCCTGGAGTCTATAGTCTCGTTCAACCTCACTACACCATACGCAAAGCAAGAGAGCGAACGAGCAAACGAGCATACGAGAGAAGCAATAGAAGGTTCCCGATGGTGTGTCACGATGGCGCAGTGGTGGTGGAGCCCGAGTGGAAGTGAGTTTTAATCATGTTTATATGAGTACGCGGGCTAGTCACTAACCCAGCAACCCAGACATCATCGTCACCTTCCTACCCCCAGGGGCCATCATGCATTCGTTTCAACCAAAATCAAACCATTAACCGTGCAACCATCATCATCATTCCGTCATACGGGGCGCGAGCTTCGGTATTTTTCTCAGCGTTAAATAATGATGAGACGGCGGTTCAGAACAAAAACACTGCTCGGGAGGAAGGGAGACCATCTCGCCAATCATAGCAACCAGGGCGCATACACACACACACACATACATAAGTACACTTTTACATGCAATATCACACAAGCAAGCCCTTCTTCTTGTGCCATCTGAGCTAAGGGTGTGTGTGCGCACGTGCGCCCTACGCGTTGTGTCATTGGATGTGGGGGTGACTGTGAGATGCGTATGTGTGTGCTGGCATGTTCACATTGTAATTTATTTTCAGGTCCCGCAGAAGGGCCTTCTATTTCCGCGAGCACACATACACCGACACCACCATTTGCTGTAGCCCATGGACACATACACCTACCAAAGTGATTCATTGTTGGGCCCAGAGCTCTTTGTGCCAAGGATAAATGGTTTGTGTGTGTGTGTGTGTGTGTGTGTGTGTGTGTGTGTGTGTGTGTGTGTGTGTGTGTGTGTGTGTGTGTGTGTATGTGTTTGCGTGCTTGTGTAAGCAACATTTACTTGGCGTGTTTACTTTATGATTGTTGGAATTGTGATGTCGATTAGATGTTGCATTAGACGCTTGAGTATTGAGCTAGAAAGAGTGCGTTCTCTAGTGCGTTTCTCACGTTGCTTTTTATTTTCCTGCTCTATATGATCCATTGTGTGAACATTGTCGTAATTCACGATCTAAAATATGTACATGTGGTAAAAAATGAATCATTATTATCATTGTCCCATACATGTGACGATGTGCCGTCCCATGTGTGTGCTGTAGGTTGAAATGACAACCGAGAAAGAAATCACCGGCACAATAACAAAGCAACCATTGTACTTTTCTCATCATGGATCGCAAATCCATTGCCGCATGGAAAACATAGGATGGCATTGGGCAGTGAGAAAAAAAAACAAGTAAATAGTAACGAATCTGCCACAAACCGTCACGCGAAAGTAAAATGAATCCTCGTCTCTCTCCTTGATAGTGAAAATGGATAGAATCGCGGAAAGTCGGCAAAACGGGGAACGAAAAAAGGGGCAGCCGCGTGTGAGATATCGTGTAGCAAAAACAGAGAAACGACGGAAATTCCATTGGCACCACCACCACGCTCACGTGAGTGTGTGTGTATGTTCCTCCTTGTAGTGCGTTTTCTTTGTTCGCTTTTCATTCTGTTTTGGGGCGTTTCATGCTTCTTCCGCCTTACCCTCTCGCCCAACCCCATCATGTTTTATTTTTACGGCAAACGAGCACGATGAAGCGATGACGGCACAAGAAGAAGGGCTTGCTTGTGTGATATTGCATGTAAAAGTGTACTTATGTATGTGTGTGTGTGTGTATGCGCCCTGGTTGCTATGATTGGCGAGATGGTCTCCCTTCCTCCCGAGCAGTGTTTTTGTTCTGAACCGCCGTCTCATCATTATTTAACGCTGAGAAAAATACCGAAGCTCGCGCCCCGTATGACGGAATGATGATGATGGTTGCACGGTTAATGGTTTGATTTTGGTTGAAACGAATGCATGATGGCCCCTGGGGGTAGGAAGGTGACGATGATGTCTGGGTTGCTGGGTTAGTGACTAGCCCGCGTACTCATATAAACATGATTAAAACTCACTTCCACTCGGGCTCCACCACCACTGCGCCATCGTGACACACCATCGGGAACCTTCTATTGCTTCTCTCGTATGCTCGTATGCTCGTTTGCTCGTATGCTCGTTTGCTCGTTTGCTCGTTCGCTCTCTTGCTTTGCGTATGGTGTAGTGAGGTTGAACGAGACTATAGACTCCAGGGGAGCTGCTGGCCAGGGAGTTGTGTTGCTGTGAACGGGGCCGGATGTTGAGGTGGGAGGGCGTGCTGTTTTCTTCCTCCCTCACCTTTGCCACCTTTCCTCGTGCGCTGGTCGGTCGTTCTTTGGTCACCCTGCACACACATTTCCCTTTTTTCTCTCGATTTGCACGGCCGACTGCGTTTCAATCGACTTCCGTTACGGCGGCCCAAAACACACGCACACACACACTTTAAGCACCCAACATCCCCGTTTTGCACCTACCCCTTCGATGTAGGGGCGTGGACAGGACAGAACGGGCAAATAAAAAGTGATAGATTTTCACCAGAACGCAATAGAAAATCATTTGTAACACACACACA
>KZ061961.1:205664-248949 GCA_002091835.1 Anopheles maculatus
TGTGTGTGTGTTACAAATGATTTTCTATTGCGTTCTGGTGAAAATCTATCACTTTTTATTTGCCCGTTCTGTCCTGTCCACGCCCCTACATCGAAGGGGTAGGTGCAAAACGGGGATGTTGGGTGCTTAAAGTGTGTGTGTGCGTGTGTTTTGGGCCGCCGTAACGGAAGTCGATTGAAACGCAGTCGGCCGTGCAAATCGAGAGAAAAAAGGGAAATGTGTGTGCAGGGTGACCAAAGAACGACCGACCAGCGCACGAGGAAAGGTGGCAAAGGTGAGGGAGGAAGAAAACAGCACGCCCTCCCACCTCAACATCCGGCCCCGTTCACAGCAACACAACTCCCTGGCCAGCAGCTCCCCTGGAGTCTATAGTCTCGTTCAACCTCACTACACCATACGCAAAGCAAGAGAGCGAACGAGCAAACGAGCAAACGAGCATACGAGCAAACGAGCATACGAGCATACGAGAGAAGCAATAGAAGGTTCCCGATGGTGTGTCACGATGGCGCAGTGGTGGTGGAGCCCGAGTGGAAGTGAGTTTTAATCATGTTTATATGAGTACGCGGGCTAGTCACTAACCCAGCAACCCAGACATCATCGTCACCTTCCTACCCCCAGGGGCCATCATGCATTCGTTTCAACCAAAATCAAACCATTAACCGTGCAACCATCATCATCATTCCGTCATACGGGGCGCGAGCTTCGGTATTTTTCTCAGCGTTAAATAATGATGAGACGGCGGTTCAGAACAAAAACACTGCTCGGGAGGAAGGGAGACCATCTCGCCAATCATAGCAACCAGGGCGCATACACACACACACACATACATAAGTACACTTTTACATGCAATATCACACAAGCAAGCCCTTCTTCTTGTGCCATCTGAGCTAAGGGTGTGTGTGCGCACGTGCGCCCTACGCGTTGTGTCATTGGATGTGGGGGTGACTGTGAGATGCGTATGTGTGTGCTGGCATGTTCACATTGTAATTTATTTTCAGGTCCCGCAGAAGGGCCTTCTATTTCCGCGAGCACACATACACCGACACCACCATTTGCTGTAGCCCATGGACACATACACCTACCAAAGTGATTCATTGTTGGGCCCAGAGCTCTTTGTGCCAAGGATAAATGGTTTGTGTGTGTGTGTGTGTGTGTGTGTGTGTGTGTGTGTATGTGTTTGCGTGCTTGTGTAAGCAACATTTACTTGGCGTGTTTACTTTATGATTGTTGGAATTGTGATGTCGATTAGATGTTGCATTAGACGCTTGAGTATTGAGCTAGAAAGAGTGCGTTCTCTAGTGCGTTTCTCACGTTGCTTTTTATTTTCCTGCTCTATATGATCCATTGTGTGAACATTGTCGTAATTCACGATCTAAAATATGTACATGTGGTAAAAAATGAATCATTATTATCATTGTCCCATACATGTGACGATGTGCCGTCCCATGTGTGTGCTGTAGGTTGAAATGACAACCGAGAAAGAAATCACCGGCACAATAACAAAGCAACCATTGTACTTTTCTCATCATGGATCGCAAATCCATTGCCGCATGGAAAACATAGGATGGCATTGGGCAGTGAGAAAAAAAAACAAGTAAATAGTAACGAATCTGCCACAAACCGTCACGCGAAAGTAAAATGAATCCTCGTCGCAGCATCATCAACCGGCTCACACACAACCAACAAAGAAGGTTTCGTTTCGATCACTTTCAGTGGGGTGGCGTGCTGATGATGATCTTTATTTCTGTGCTGTATCAAATAGCACACACTGCTCCATGTGTGGATCACACACAGAAATTGTTTTTTTCGGATTCGTGTCTCCTGCTCTTTGTGCTGCCGTTGCTGGTTAATGGTTGTTTTGTTTGTGGGGTGGCCCTTTTGCACATCTGAAACTGTTCTAACACGTGATGGAATGTCGATCTGTGTTATGGTAACGATCGTCGCTGATGCGCTGTGGCTGAGTCGTTGCAGAAGGCGCCATTGTGCAATGTTTGGATAGAATTAATTGTTACCGGGATTTACTTGTTGAAAAAGTCGGAATTTCCTTTATGCAGGGATAGCTTGTCTTGTTCATATCAAGCATGTACCAGCAAAACAATTTAAAATGTATTGAATTGCCTCAGGCAAGAGAACTAACACTGTATGTGTAATATAAATTTTCTTGCAAAACTTTCCTCTGTGCGCGTTACCTACCTGTTCGAGAAACCATTCGAAACAATGAGCTACAATCCATCGCTCACCGACAATTACAATCGTTCTGGGCCTGGACGTGAGCTTCCACATAACATATATGAACGGTGCACAACCCCTAGAGAAAGGCCAACTCCTCCACGTAACATTCACAATTGGGGGTTTTGGACGCTTTGGACGGGAACTTCGAACGCGCATGTTCTTCCCGTTCTGTAAGGTTTGGGTTCCTGCCCAGGCGAAACCTTTTGATGTGTTGCTGGTACAATGGTGCTGCCGCTCAACGTCAAACTAACTCACTCCTATGGTGCCTAGGTACACAGTGGTCTGCAGAAACTTTGTCTTTATGTAATAGCTAGAACCCTAGAATGATTTGACGACCCGAACCCGGGGGGTGTGGTTTGTAAAAATAAAAGTTTTCCACCCAGCAAGCAACGATGGCGCGCTTAGAAGAATGTATCGGATTTTCCTTTCGGTCCAGCGGTCTTTTGTTGAAGGCAGGGTAAGGTAAAGTTTGCGATTAGTTTTTCCAACGTTGGAACTAAATTCTAGCTCTTAACGTGCAGAGAGACGAACGAGAAGCATCGAAGATACGTCGTCGTTCTATCTGTCAAGACCGTAACGGTTGGACATTAGACTAAAACTAAATGTTACCGTCATTGTTTGTTAGGTTTTAGAAGAATCATAGGAATATCAAGATTTTATAGATAACTCAAAAAAAAGTAAGCAAACGTAGAGATCGGTACTATGATTAATTAAGCATTGGCGTCGGTCGTCACACGGCAACCCCGCTTATCGAATTACGTTCAGACCGTCTCTCGGTATACACTGGTCTGACTTTACTGGTATAATCAAGTCAAGGAAGCCAGTAATGGTAGGCCTCAAAGATCTCTCAACGTTTTACGACCAAAGTAGAGAGCAGTAAATACAGATGAAGCTCTATTCTTTGTGAAGCCAAAACAAAAAAGATCATTTTGAAATAGTCAACAACATATCGTTCGATATGTTTTTATACGGCTGCCGAATTTGATACCTTTTTTCTCATCAACGTTCATCGCGCTTTAGTCACACAGACACTTTGTGTTGAATTTAGCTGTGTATTTATTTTCTATTTATAATTGAACTGAAACAATGTTCAAAGCTTGCTCTCTCGGCGGTTTGTGTGACGAGTCGTCCCATAGAGAATTGCTTAACCTTCTAGGGGACAGCGAGCCACAACAGAAGTGGCATTGATGAGGCAGACAAGAGTTAGAGCATTAGTTTGGTGGTAAAAGAAACAGCTGCTTCGAAAGTTATGCTGCGTGTCGTAGAACATATTTTCTCTTTAATCTCGAACCATCGAGTGGTTTAGAACAATCGCTTGTGTTTAATAAGGTTAGCAAGATCTAGACGCTACCTCCTAGGCAATGGAAGCTTGATAGTTATGAAATGCTTTTTTAAGCCTGCATACTACGAATAACCTAACCGCAAAAAATGTACAGAGTATCCATAGCAAGTCACGATGCACCGCTCGTTAAACGTTTGCCTTTTACGGTCAAGCCGACGCTTACCTCGAATTATCTCAATGAAACGCATACCAGCAAGAAAAGTTGCTGACGGACGATGCTGAGATGATGCTTGTACCTTACGATCGCTTTTTTTGCTGACGATCCCGGAACGGTAAAGTCATTGATTTTCTACCGCTCCAATCCGAAACAGTGACCTCTGCGAGAAGAATGATCTTTTGCCTGCTTGTTCTCTCGTGTTGAAGGTTAGCTTTAGTCTGTACTGATCTTTCATTTAAAGAGATGTGTTCGATTTTCCTCAGTGAATGTGGATGATGATGGTGAACCATGTAGATGTTTATGATCGATTTTTTATTAGCATCTTGGCTTTATGGCTTCAGAACTTAGAAGCAAGGCAAGGCGCAGAGCTTTTATAACATGAACTGTATCGTAGTATAGTTTATGGTTTGATTTTAACAGCGAATCGCTGAAATGCAAGTGATTTGCAACGAATTGATTGCCTTGGGACATGGATTAAAGAAAGACAATATCTGGCGAAACGAGAAAATGCAATTTTATAGCACGTTTAGTGATTTATAGGCTCCAATTTACAACTCGTTCTGATCTGCAGTTCTACGTAAAGTTTGTGCAATTCTGATTCTTATTGCTTGACAACTGTTATTGCTGTCGTCATGTTCTTAGCCTTTGCATTGAAACGCATCGTTGTACGATGAGTCACGGGACTTGCATCTCCCAAGACCCATGGGTTTAAAGTTGAAGTTGGTTTTTTCAGCGGTTGGAATGTCGGACACAAAAAAACTGAGTGACTAGCACATACATTCCACCATGCAACGTTTTGATAACCTTCTTAAAACAGGACAGCCTTGAAACCTTTTAATGCGTTTGATAATAAGTATAAAAGAAGGCACCATTTCGTGTGCACTAGTTTTGCAGATTAAAGACCCCCTATAATTACACACATTAGCTTTACCCGTGGCGAAAGAAAAACCTTCCTTCAATGAGCCTACTCTCCAATGCCATTTACTATCAGAGCTCTGTAGTTGTGGGGGTACCGTGGATGCCATCATTTGCATTCGCTTGCAATTGGAGGGAAGCGCTCGAAAACGTGATCGAAGTACAAACGCGTAAGGGTTTGCTGGTGGAAACAACACACACACACACACGCACAGTTGATGTCATCTACACCGACTACCTCGTACGCTGGAGTGCCTTGCGAAACAATAAGCACACAAACCGAGCCGTGGTCGTCACCGTCGGCTGTTGAAAGAGGCGGCTTCATCTAGCTGTAAATGTGTAATCGTGAATATGTGAGTAGCCTTCGGAGCGTGCAATCACTGACGGTCACAGAAGGAAAAGGGAAGTGGGTATATACAGTGTGTGCGTACGGTGGAGTAGCTAGCCTAGTGAGGAAGTTACGTTGGGGAAGGTGGTTTAGACTCGACGACGCACACGTGTTTTACTATCGTAACACATTGGCGTTCGCGCGTTGCTATAAAAACCAACCCAACCCCTTTGTTGAACCGGTTGGTAACGGTGTTAGCGGAAATAGTGTGGAGTGTTTAGAAAACTAGTTTTAAAACCACCTCATGCTGCATAACACGCTCTGTGTGCTTTTTTTCTTTCTTAAATAAACTAATTTTTGCACGATTAAACAAACGCTAAACGTTGTTATTGAACAGCATTTTCGAGTAGGATTGTTCAAAACCGTATATTTTCACTTTTATGCTCTACCACGTGTTTGCTGCTGGAGCCACAATGATGACGTCTATTTCCACCCCGTTTTGGTAACTTCTTAATTTGTAGCCTTGGTAGCTTTTGATCGTCCGTCTGTTTTGTATCGTTTCCTCGTCATGATTGCCGTACGAGGCGGTCATTTTATGTTCTTGTCTGCTGGTTGTACATTGTATATTTTGCGAGTCATCGACATGCTTTTTGCTTCATCAGTACTGTAGACCGATGAAGATCGGTTGTCCTTGTCTTGTCCTGTTTCACATTACGGCTGTAAAGAAAACGATTCTATCAGCAGCAACAGTGAAAAAAAAACCTTTGTAAATATAAATGGTCAAGACTGTTGTGAGCGTCCACGGTCGTCCGAGCAGTTTCCTCGTCTACGTCCAGTTCCGTCACAACGTTAAAACAATGTCAATTGTAAGATTGGCCTGTGGCTTTAGCGGATAGAGACCTAACCTTGCAGGCACAGACACTGTTGCTTAATTTCTTCCAAAATATAAAACCGGACAGATCAACGCGGACACAACAGCGGTATAACGGTCGAGATCAGCAGGGAGACACTGACAGCGAGACAAATCAATGGACAGTCACAACAATCGCAGGCTTTCTGCAATTTAGGCTGACTGCGCGTGTTTCGTGAATGAGTGGCTCACGGAATGAGCACGGTGGAACCTTCAATTTCTTACCCACTTCACTTCGACCCATTCTAGTACAATTTTGTTTGCTCAAGTGCAAAACAAGGTTCTCTCTAGTGGTGTTGGTGATGTGGGACTTTAGTATTTTTGCGTGTAAGTACGTGCGTGTAGTCTACTTGTGGTCAGCACCATCGAGAACAATCCACTATGGGAAGAAACATTACTCATCTCAATGGTTGGTTATCTAGGTGCGAAATGAGCCTTCGGATGCGTTTGTGCTTTTATTTGAGAAACACTCTTCGACATTGGGTTTTAGAAGGTTTTTTGAGAAGAAACCACGTAAAAGTAGATTGTTTTTTGTCAAGGAATCGTCTCGGAAGACTTTCCTTCTAAGCGCCTGAAGTTATGCAGAACACGATTGCAAAGCCATTCTAAAATACATAAAGCTATGTGAAACAGTTTATATTTTGAATAGCTTCTTTTAGATTAGCTATTCTTTAAAATCCTTATCCTAGTCCTCATTTAAAAACAACAATAGTATATTTAAAAGGTATGTAATATGGGCCATCTTCAGATAAAAGATCGTATATGCACAAAATCGCAAAGCTTTGCAACTAACCTGGATGCTGGAATGGTTGTGTAAGCGAAAACTAATTCCCAATTGATAAAGAGAAATTATTTGCCCAGTGCCCTCTTGGTGTTTTTTTTTTTAGTGTGTGTGTGTGTTTGTGAATGCATTTCCGTTGATCAAGAAGTTAGCTAAAAGCAGAGAGGGTAGCAGTACCTTATATTGCTGCCATTCGCTATTTGCTGGCGGTACGGTCGCTCGCTCGTTCGCCCTTATTACGTGCTTTATGCGGGCTTGAAGATTATGTTTGTGGCTGGCAGCTTTCCAACCTTTTGTACGGTTGCATACAGAGCGACACCAGAGGGAGAGTGAGAGGGAAACCCGCATCCGACGCGTATCTCATCATCATCATCATTTTCGTTATAATCGTCTCCTTGAGCATCGCAATGCTGTGTGGGGTGGTTCGGTAAAAAAGTGTACCCGCGCGCGTTACCTTCCAGAGCGACGCGCGGAGCCTTCAAAACCGAGTCAGACACAGACTTCACGGTTTTGGGCCATGAACGGCAGCATTTCCAGCTCATTTTCATTTGGTTCCACTGTACGGTTTGTGCAATGGGGTTGCTTTTTGGAGGCTGTTTTATGAAGCACGGTGTCTAAAGCGAAGCAGAAAATGCTGATGGCAAATTTAATTTTAGTGGAATTTTGTACACACACACCATTTGACGGCGTAGAATTTGTTGGTGATGTTGTGAAGAAGATTGCTTCTCTTCATGAATTCGGGTATTTAGGGTAGGTAGTTCTTTGCCAATCTGCCAGCATGAAGAGGAAGCAATGATACATTTTGCAAATGAAAAAAGTATCTTGAGCGTCGGTGGGTGGTTATGGAAGAAATAGTTTCAGGTTTTGCTTAATACTTGTTTCTGAGATGCTTCGTAAACAGTATCTTCATAACAAGACATCTGGCATTGGGGATATTTGAGTAATGAAGTACAAAAACACGTGATATTAATATTACTTTTGCACAGCATATCGAATCGATAGAGTCTGTCATCGAAATAAGTTTGCACATATCTATCCTACGTCTCGAACAAACAATAAACTCAATGATCTCTGGACTGTTAAGAACAAAACTGAAGCTAGTCTTCCTGTTCTACGTGTTCCTAACAAAGGAATTGATCCTTCTAAGCGAGAAAAAAAACCCCCGATAAACAGCAGAAGCAATATTTTTATTCTATTTATTCCCATTTTCTCCAGGTGCAGCTGCACTGGACATAGGTAGGAGGTTCGTTACATCTCCAGCTGCTTCAACGACTCACGTTCGGGAAGGTTTATGTGAGGCACGTTGAATGTGTTCAGAAAAGCCAGAAACCATATCACCATCTGGTGGCGACCGATGCAGCAGCATACAGACCGGTTGGCCCGTACACGATGCATTCGATGAAAGTAGTTGGTTGGTTAGTCCGCAAAAAAAAAGACGAAAAGACGAAAAAATTCAGGAGACAGGATGTGAAGCAACGCAAAAGGTTAAGCGGTTGCTGTAGCTCACCTGTGTGTGGTGGGACCAGACTGGTACGAGACAGCCGAATGAACCGAATTTACCGATGAAATAAGAGAAGGAAGACACACTGGAGTAAAAGCACGTATTTTCAGGTGTGTTTTCCTTTTGCCTTCCTGTGGCCTTTGTGACCCTGCGGTTGGTGTTTCTGGCTACTCTCTCGTTTTCGGGGTTCAATTACACTTGGTTACCCGGTTTTGTATGACCTACACAGGTCGTGATCGCTCTCTCTCTCTGTGCATGAAGTTAGTGAAATAGAACCGGATTGGAATGGAAAAAGTTTCTTTTGCCAGATCACAACCGGAAATTCAAAACACGATCAACCATGTAGAGCACCCACTTGTCTGCATTCTGTAAGAGTAAGTCAGTTATGTTTTCTCCCCACATGACATTTGGCTTTGCCTGAGATCATTCTTTGAAAATAAAAGCAAAAAAAAAGATACAGAAATGGGCAGGCAGGTTTTACCAAGGACTCTTACCTAGGATTAAGTCCGTTCAACATGCAAAAATAAGTTTTCAGTTCCTTCGTCCAAATGCCTGTAATCCCTGCTCTGGCTTCTGTTTTTTTTCTATCCGCTTTTTGGGAGTTTCACTATCTCGTGTGAAACTTGTATCAGCACATGCCCATGAAAAAGGAATCCGAAAAAGCCCTTAAAAAGCAAAACCATGAAAACGAATATGGACGTTGATGGAAAACTATTAAAAGTTTTTCGCTCCAGTTTCTTCCAATTTTGGTCTATTCTTAGCAACACGTGATAGCAAAGAAAAACTCAGATTTTTTCTTCGTTCGGCAATAAAATGCTAGAAATCCGCGTGATATCAAAAGTTTGATGGAGCAATAAAAGACGCCAAAAGTAAGGTGTGCTAGATTTGGGTGGACGAACCATGCGCCACCGTATGAAAAGTGTTAATTGACGCGGATGCAGCTTTAGTTCGGCACCGTTGACCGGTAGACGCAAGAAGAGTCGTGTGTCATTAATTATTCATGACGTTAGACATTTTGATACTGTAAAAATGATTTTGGAAGGAGTTCTGGTGCAACTCCTGGTGTTTTACTGCGGTGGGAACCAAAAAAACCACAATGTCCTGGTAGATGGACTAGACGGATTCTCTATTCTTAATGCCATTGCTACTGGCGCTGTTTTATAAATTAAATTTACTTTCACATCATTAAGAAACAGACGTTCTGACATTCTAGTCTTGAAGCGCCATGAAAGACTGCATGGAACGAGACCATTACTAAGGTCTTATCGTGGTGGAAAAGTTTTGACATCGTTTATGGTAGGATTGAGCTGTGTCGTGAAAATAAGTTTTCCTTATCTGGTGAACCTACTGCGGACATTTTTCGGGCACGGTTCAACCCTACCCGGTTATAGTGGATGTCTGTATAGGGTTGATAGGAGTGACTCGAAGATGATCTCTGGACTGTTAAGAACAAAACTGAAGCTAGTCTTCCTGTTCTACGTGTTCCTAACAAAGGAATTGATCCTTCTAAGCGAGAAAAAAAACCCCCGATAAACAGCAGAAGCAATATTTTTATTCTATTTATTCCCATTTTCTCCAGGTGCAGCTGCACTGGACATAGGTAGGAGGTTCGTTACATCTCCAGCTGCTTCAACGACTCACGTTTGGGAAGGTTTATGTGAGGCGCGTTGAATGTGTTCAGAAAAGCCAGAAACCATATCACCATCTGGTGACGACCGATGCAGCAGCATACAGACCGGTTGGCCCGTACACGATGCATTCGATGAAAGTAGTTGGTTGGTTAGTCCGCAAAAAAAAAGACGAAAAAATTCAGGAGACAGGATGTGAAGCAACGCAAAAGGTTAAGCGGTTGCTGTAGCTCACCTGTGTGTGGTGGGACCAGACTGGTACGAGACAGCCGAATGAACCGAATTTACCGATGAAATAAGAGAAGGAAGACACACTGGAGTAAAAGCACGTATTTTCAGGTGTGTTTTCCTTTTGCCTTCCTGTGGCCTTTGTGACCCTGCGGTTGGTGTTTCTGGCTACTCTCTCGTTTTCGGGGTTCAATTACACTTGGTTACCCGGTTTTGTATGACCTACACAGATCGTGGTCGCTCTCTCTCTCTGTGCATGAAGTTAGTGAAATAGAACCGGATTGGAATGGAAAAAGTTTCTTTTGCCAGATCACAACCGGAAATTCAAAACACGATCAACCATGTAGAGCACCCACTTGTCTGCATTCTGTAAGAGTAAGTCAGTTATGTTTTCTCCCCACATGACATTTGGCTTTGCCTGAGATCATTCTTTGAAAATAAAAGCAAAAAAAAAGATACAGAAATGGGCAGGCAGGTTTTACCAAGGACTCTTACCTAGGATTAAGTCCGTTCAACATGCAAAAATAAGTTTTCAGTTCCTTCGTCCAAATGCCTGTAATCCCTGCTCTGGCTTCTGTTTTTTTTCTATCCGCTTTTTGGGAGTTTCACTATCTCGTGTGAAACTTGTATCAGCACATGCCCATGAAAAAGGAATCCGAAAAAGCCCTTAAAAAGCAAAACCATGAAAACGAATATGGACGTTGATGGAAAACTATTAAAAGTTTTTCGCTCCAGTTTCTTCCAATTTTGGTCTATTCTTAGCAACACGTGATAGCAAAGAAAAACTCAGATTTTTTCTTCGTTCGGCAATAAAATGCTAGAAATCCGCGTGATATCAAAAGTTTGATGGAGCAATAAAAGACGCCAAAAGTAAGGTGTGCTAGATTTGGGTGGACGAACCATGCGCCACCGTATGAAAAGTGTTAATTGACGCGGATGCAGCTTTAGTTCGGCACCGTTGACCGGTAGACGCAAGAAGAGTCGTGTGTCATTAATTATTCATGACGTTAGACATTTTGATACTGTAAAAATGATTTTGGAAGGAGTTCTGGTGCAACTCCTGGTGTTTTACTGCGGTGGGAACCAAAAAAACCACAATGTCCTGGTAGATGGACTAGACGGATTCTCTATTCTTAATGCCATTGCTACTGGCGCTGTTTTATAAATTAAATTTACTTTCACATCATTAAGAAACAGACGTTCTGACATTCTAGTCTTGAAGCGCCATGAAAGACTGCATGGAACGAGACCATTACTAAGGTCTTATCGTGGTGGAAAAGTTTTGACATCGTTTATGGTAGGATTGAGCTGTGTCGTGAAAATAAGTTTTCCTTATCTGGTGAACCTACTGCGGACATTTTTCGGGCACGGTTCAACCCTACCCGGTTATAGTGGATGTCTGTATAGGGTTGATAGGAGTGACTCGAAGTACATAAATTTTGGTTCAGCCTAAAATTTTATTTATCATAGCTCATGTTACTGTGTGACTATTTCCTTGTCATGCTTTTATTTGATTTTCCTACTAAAAAAAGTTATGTTTTCCTACGACATTTGATGTTTTTTTTCTAATTTACCTACAGTCAAGACTCAAATATCTAACGTCCCGCCTATTCCAACGTCTCCATAGGTTTTCCAAGAGTGATGGAAGGTCTATCGTGACAGATGGTCCCAAAAATATGAAGCCACACAGTGTGATCGACCAAAAAACATTACAAAGATCGGCTTCCAGTTATAACCAAATGTCACTTATTCAGACAAGGGTCTAATACACGAAAAAAAACCCGTTGACGTAGTCGGTCGCGCGGACCTTTCTTTTTGACCGATTAAAGCATAAAAAATAGCATGACTTCTGACACTGCGTCTTAACACCCTTCGGGTGCCGTGTGGACCAGCCTCTGTTCCAGAGCTTTTAAAAAGCCAGTTGACATTCACGACGCAAGAGCTGGCGAGACAAAAGTTTAAAGGTTGGTTACCGTTTTTCTTTCAATTCTCCTTGTGCTTGAAAGCATTTTTTTGTCGTTTAGAATTAAGATGATCTCACAACTGCGGCGCTGTTATTTTCGTTCTCCTTCATCCTGCTGCAACAATCTACGTCGTCCCGCGGGCACAATTATATGGTGTGGAGCGGGTGCGATTCGTTGCAGTGCGCACTGCACTTTGTTGTGTTTGACCCCGGCAACCAGGGAACACAGCTGGTCGAACGTGGATCACGTCACCGCTATATCGCCTCCGTTGGCAGCTCGGTTGAGAAATTAAATCCTAGTCTACATTCCCGGGGGAAATTATTTTTTCCGTCGTCAATGCTCGGGCATCCTTAGGGGTGTTTCGTTTTGCTTTTTTTCATTATGGCTTCTAGCTTGGCAACAATCAATTGCCTTGCTGTGTGTACGAAGAAGCTATACAGCTCACTCGTTTTTTTTCAACAAGCAGATGGTGTATCTGGTGCTGTTGAATATTTAAAATATGTATTCTTTTGCGGGTTTTTGCTAGTTTGGCGAGCCCGGCGAAACTGCACATCGCCGAAGAGATGAAGAAGCTGACGAGCAGCTATAAGCAAGCCACACTCATTCCCGGATGGATTCATACCTGTCGGTTGCGGCACATCGATTTATTGTTTCCCCGTTGTTCATTGGACATTTCCATTTATCCAGAGTTCGGTTAAAAATTTAAGCTCTTGATGCGAACGCAAGACATCCGGGCTTCGGGATTTTTGTTCTTCGGTGTCCGGGAGGCGTAATAGGGCTTCTGCTCTTATCGGCCTGCAGCAACCTTTCGAACAATGTTCTGTTCGTTTCACTTTAGCTGCTGCATCGCTGCTCAAATTTCGTTCCCCATTCTTCTCGAAGCAACTTCCGCACAGGCACAACACAGGGCAGCAGCATGAAAACTTTTCGGATATTCCGGCTTCCACAAACAATCATTCAATTCATCGCTCCCGGTGTATGGTTTTGTTCCAATGTTCCAACAATGGTGGTGTAGACTTTTTTCTTTACACCAGCACCGGTGCTGCAGCATGACGTCGGAGAACTGAAGAATGCTTATTGAAAATTCAAGAACCGAAAACAGAAATGTTTATGGTGAAACATTTTCTCTTTCGCTTGGAGTCTAGTTGTGCTTGTACCCTCAAGATCTCGTCTTTTCAATCGCAATTTCTACTTGACATTCACTGTTGTTATGTTCCACGTCTGTCCGATCCTTTGAGCCCGCACACCAGCTGGCAGCAGTCGTCCTCCGGTGGCATTTCTTCATGCATGAGAACATGCTTAATGCGCGAGTTCAGTAACCGGTTGACGATGGGCTAAATTTTTGGTGGCTGACACAAGGGAGAAGTAAAGACAGAGAGTGCGTTTTTTGTCGAGTAGTTCAACGACTCTCGATCTGGTCTGGCTAACCACAGGAAAGGGAAGAAACCATTTGCAGAACTGGTGTGTGGTTGAAGATTAAATTCAAATTTTCGATACAAAGCGAAACCCAAAATCTGCAGCGGTGTTTAAGGGTGAAACTTTATAGTTTTTGAAAAGTGAAATTTGTGTTGAAATGTTATCCCGAAATATTAGCTATCTTTTAGCAGCTTGGCTTGCTCCATTTCGAACCTTGTTTTTAAGGAAGGTGTCGCAAAAAAAAAAACAAATCGATTATTGTGTTGTCTGTCTGTGGCAGCCATTTTGGTACGACTTTCGTGACATTTAGATGTCTGGTAAACCACTCCGATCCAGCTCAAACCGTCCACCATCGGTCGTCGTGTCCGAAATGTCCTCCCAGCAACGTGATAATAATCGGTTAACGCACACGGACACCCCGTTACTGCACACACCACACCCCAGACCTGGCGAACTTTGTTCGATAATCGCAGATTTTTTCGCCGTACAACTGCCCCTTTCCTCTCGTGGTCGTGCCGTGCTTCAAGGCCATCAGACCGGAACGGAAAAGTTCATGTCCGAATAATCGTTGCGATTCGCCTGAACTCCTCGGCTTCGTGGGGATCGTGCAAAAGCAACCGAAGAACAAGTTGTGGCCAATACGCTTTTGTGTAGCCCGCGAAACCAAAGCCATATCGAACACAATTATACCACCTTGAACTCTCGTTGGCAGGTTGCGAAGTCCACATCCATCCCTAGCGTCGAGCAATGGAGTGTGGTTCAGTGATTTTGCTTGTCGTTAACCCGTACTGTGTGGTGTGGATGTATTGTGTTCCTGTTTCATTGATGCACGAAGATGAACACTCCGGTGTAGGTCTCTGTTTGGTGGTAATTGGTAGTTCCAGTGTGGCAATACAACACAGTATACAGATGGAGCTGGAGCGAAATTGGCATTTCGTGTGTCGTACACGCTATATGCTCCATTCATTTTCGCAGGACAGGCTCATTTCCACCGGATGTTTCGGCTTTGGATTGTTCTTTACTTTTTCTTCGGTGTGGTCATTGACGGCAGTTGTTCTTGTTCTGGATCTTTTTAAGTTCAACAGTCAAAGAAATATAAAATAAGGAGCAGAATGTGCGTGTATGTAGTATTTCTTTAGTTCAGATAAGGTATTTAGATCAGGAGCCCACAGGATCCTGGATAATTAGACTAGCTGTACAATGGGGAGATCGCTGTACAGCTCGTAGGATTCATAATAACTCCACCAAAGTTCTACCACACATACGGGGCCAAAAATCCTTGTGAATATCTAACTCTTTCGTCGCGGATAAGGGAGTTTCGTCAGTTTTGAAGAGTCTCAATGATGGCTTCTTTGTCATCAGCGTATGACCAGGCTCAGATCAACACCAGGATCTGCATAGACTTACAGAAGATGACCTCCTAAGTTTCCAACTTCGCGTCTCGGATGGTTCGGATACTACCAGATTGAAGAAAGGATGAAAGGACCCGCTCCCATTGGCCATTGTCATTCTTCCAAGCGAGATTCTGGTGGAGATTTCAAACGCGAACCTAACGAGGGGTCGAAGCGTTTTACCCTAGCTATATGTAGCTAAATATGCGGCCATCTTCTTGCTGCTTGGAGTTGCAGTTGGATTGAATGTTGCAACTAGTGGGAAAATGTCAAGACGCCTAAATGTAGACTAGTTGTAATACACATAGTTAATATTAATGTTATTCTTTTAGTGTAACAGCTTTTTGTACTCACTTTTTATTACGAAAACTTAAATGCTCTTCGGAGGTCGCAGCATTTCGGTAAAACGTTCGATTGTTTAAAATATTCCCCTTACAGCCAAACTAATTTTGCATTCTAATGGGATTCGTATTTCATTGCAACTCCAATGCATCTGTTACCAATTAATGATCGGTCGTTTATTTTGCAAACGAAACCCAACCACCCTTGTGGCGGTGTGAGTGCAAGGGGTTGGTTTCGGTTTGCAATGGCAACATTCGTTTTGCATCCGGGCGGTGTTCTACAAAGAACGATTTTGTGTACCGGCTCCGCATACCTTCATTCCCTTTCACGTTTGGCCAAAGGAGTAAAGCATTTCGTTACAATAGAAAGGGGGAGGAAAGAAAAAGGAATGTTATCTTGATGCTGCCAAATACGATACCTTTCCGTAGCAGAAGGGTTGTAGCGCATTTCTGCAAATTCCAGCTGCTTCAAGATAAGGTTTCAAGATAGAACCGCTTTTTTGATTGAAAATTACTGGAGCATTAGGTTTGGTTTCAAGTCTTCCTGCAGCGTGAAGTGCTATGCTGCTGTTCGAACGCTTCCCAAAAAAAAGCTGCGAATAAACAACTATACTGCAGTACATAATTTTACCAATCTAAATATTGCCCATCCCCCGGGATACGGTTTGAACGCATACCATTTTTTAGTATTCCAAAATATACTGTAGATTCAAAATTGGTAATCACCCACCATGCGCCATCACGGAACTGTGATCCTTCGTTAAAACCCGATCTCTCAACTACACAACGGGCTTCGGACCTTTTTTTCCGCTTTGTTTGTTTGGTGTTTTATCTAAGCCTTCCTTCCTTTTACTGTTCGGAGAAAGGTTTGTGGGCCGATGGAACATAATAATCGCTTCCATTTTTCATGTCTATATGAACCCCCCACAATGGTGCGTGGCGGCTTTTCGGGGAGCAGCCAAAAGTCCAGCAGAGAGCGTGTGCAGTAGAAATAGTAGTTGGCAGCAAACATACACATGCTGGTGGCTCCGACGTACGACGGTCCCCTGCAAAACAGGAACCCTCATCGGCTTACGGCGTTTATCGATGATGAGGATTTGCAAGGATTTCTGTCTAAACCCCAAAACTGCCATCAACCCTTGCCAAAAGCTTTTAAGGGGTTCCTCATTTTTTTGCTGTTCCTTTTCTCATATTATTTACCGGTTAGAGAAGAATAGCACACACAGGGCACAGCGAGGCTAACAAATCGTGTGCCTGTGGCAATCGAATACAACGATTTTACCCGGTTTCCGAAACACGATCCTTCGTGATGTCTCCACCTTTTTCTCTGCCTATGTGCCTGCCCCACCCTTCACTTGGGGGAGCGTCGTTTTGTTTTGAGTTCATATTTTATGAACTTTTTATTTCGATCGGTGTTACGTTGTTGGAAAGCAAAATGTTCAAATGATGTGAAATTGGCCACAAACTCAACTACTACGATAGCTCAAGCCTCCTAATCAAGTTATGTATAGTGGTGGTGGTGATGATGGAGTTGAAAATGGGTAACATTTCTGGCCGAATGTGAAACCGTAACCCGGAGAAGTGCTGTATAATTGTGTTCTGTTTTTAAGATCGCACCGTGTCGTGTTGGATAGAGATGAAATTTGATTTCACTCCACATCGGTAAGGGATACGAAATTGAGAATGGAAATTTGATTTAACGTTCTACGGCTTCTAAAGCGTTCAATGGTTGGTCAATGTACTGGCTATATGTCCAGTATGCCCAGTATGATGTGCCGTAAACCGAATGGCTATGTGTTTTCCTGTTGTTCTGATTGTTCCATTCGTCATCATTTAGATTCGCTAGCGCTATATTCTTTTCCTCATTCGTGAAAGGACCAGTTGGTTTGCTCCTCCGCGCTTGTTGTGTTGAAACGCCACTCCTGCTTAAAGCAGCTTTTAATGGGATTTCAACCCTTTCACCAAGAGTAGCATCCACAACACACAACGCAAGAAGACATGATGTTGAAACATTCCCTAAAGCAAAGCGTACACACCGTGTGGGGCCACCACACCACACACTGCCAAACGTCGAACGGTAAAGAATCGATGAGGGAAGTGCCCAACATTACTCATGCCTTTCGTTCACTGCTCACTCGCCGGCCCTCGTCTTTGGTAGGTGCCACAAGCGCGACACAGGCTACATTATGTTCGAGCAGAAAAGTGAATTTTGTGCTGCTGTGTTGGAAAAAGAACGGAACACCTTAAGCTGCTACGACGGCATCGTCGGTTCCTTCCCTCCACTGTCGAATGATTTAACGCTGTGTTACGAACTGGAAAACAGCGAGAACTCGTCGTCGTACATAAGTGTTGCCTGGCTCCCACATGGAGATGAAAACAGGACGAGGACGAGCGCGTGTGGAGTTGGTGGAAACAGTTGCTGTTTTCTATGCCCTTGCTCGAAGTCGTCCTTCCAGCTAGCCGATCAACTTAAAGCTGATGGAAATGTGGTCATCACTGCACCACCACGACCACACCGACATGAGAGTGCCATTTGTTATAGCTGTGTAGTAGCTAGCAGCAGCAAGCGGGGGGTTTACAGGGCTGTTTTGTTTTTCTTCCTGGGGGGATCCATCGAATAGAGAGCTTGATGTGTGTGTCCACCAAAGTTCTTATACAATTTGGCATTCGTGTCGTAGCTTGTTGAAGAGAAAACAGGAAACGAAATCGGTTACAGTGGTGTGTAAAATGATGTTGGAAAACCGAAAGGGACAGAAATGCTTCTCACATCACCGAAAACATCCCTGATTCATTTGTTATTTTTTCCAAGCAGTGGCAAAACATTTGTTTGGGACTGTGAGTGCCAGCAGACACTGGCCATAAGAAAACCCGCAACACAATACCAAATGGGCGATTAATGGATTCGTTGAGTAATACGTTTTTAGTTGTAGATTTGAAATTCTGCCAAAAATACTTACCTCTTGCCCACGCAGGCAACATTTTAATACTAAATTCTTTCTCGAAATGCAAAGGTAAACAGTGTGATTGTACAATTTTGTTTTGATAATTTGATTTATTGACCATATTCTATTTAAATTCAATATTAGACATGCATACGCTTATAATGCTTATAATGGGATAAACAATGATTTTCAATAGTAATGAGAGTAATATGATTAGCTGCATATATCCTTTCTGCTGATAGATACAAATGATACAATAAACAACATTTTTAATTATTTCTTCAAAAAATCCCTAACTTCCTAACCACCACCCACCTTTGGCTCATAATGCGCTCATTTTACCTTTTTTCATATTTCCTTTTACTCTTACAAATGCTTTTACTTTTAATACATAAATGTTGTAGAGCGAAACAAGTGCCGTTTTCTTTTCGCTTCATTTTTTATCAAATGCAAAACTAATTGTGTCCTAGTTTAGCTTTGGAAATGTGTTTTCTTTGTTTAGTATGCATTTTACTACGATATTATGCTGGAGGAATCTATGATTTGATTTACCTGTGTTCCGTGTGTAGTTCTCGTTTTCTTTAAGCTGATAAGCAAATCCATCATATGGAGCATATTTGTATTTATAAATTCATCCTGTACTTCTTCTTCTATTCTAACACCTTCGTTAATGGTGACCTACATAATTGTCCCCTTTACGAATGCATATTATCCCTTCTATTTCGGTTTTTCCGTGGCACAGCATACGCAAACCGATACCGTGGGATCATTACGTACGCAGCAAGCCGGACATTCCCACCTATTCGATTGAGAGGTGACAATGGCGGCAAAGCTTCCAGAACTCGTGTTCTTCGACGGTTTCTCTGTGCCACAGCATACACAAACCGATGCTGAGGAATCGTTCCGTACGCTACAGGCAGCACATTCCCACTTACTTGACTGGGCGCTGACAATAGCGGCAAAGCTTTCCGAATTGGCGATCTTGGTCGGTTTTTCCGTTGAACAGCATACACAAACCGATACGGTGGAATCGTTTCGAACGCTGCAGGCCGAACATTCCCACTTATCCGACTGAGCGCTGACAATTGCGGCAAAGCTCCCAGAGTTGGTGATCTTGACCGGTTTCTCCGTGGCGCAGCATACACAAACCGAGACGTTGGCATCGTTTCGAACGCTGCAGGCCCCACATTCCCACTTATTCGACTGAGCGCTGACAATTGCGGCAAAACTGCCAGTAGTGGCGATGTTGGTGCCAACTGGAAGCAACTGTTCTTTAGGTGTGCTTGGCACGGGTGTCGGTTTGGGACTTTCGCAAGCAACGCACGTCTGCTGGTGTGCTTCGTTGCGGATCATACAAACATCACACGCCCATTTGCTAGCCGAATCGGCCATCAGTTCCTTAAACGAGCGTACCTTGGGGACTTGCGGAGGCTCCCCCAACTGTTCCGGTGCAGTAAATGTGATCGAAGAGGCCACCGCGAGAATCGTATCCGTGAGTTCCGATGAACTACCAAGCACTAACGGCGAGATAAACACAAACGTATGCTCATCGCAAAGTGCAGGCTCCGGTGTGGATGGTGGAGACGTGTTTGATGACACTGTGGCAAGTGGATTGGTGATGGTGCAGCTGACTTGAGATAAATCACCAAACAGTGTAGGTGATGCAAAAACAAACTTATTCACTTCGCGGAGGAAGGGAATGGATGGTTCCGGTGCAGACAAGTCCGGTACGGCATGATCGGAATTGGTGGCTCGAGATGAGCCACCAAACACCATGGGGGACGTAAATGTAAATGTGGGCATTTCAGGAACGGTGTTTGGTGCCGGTGTGTTCCTTTCCTTTTCGCGTTGTTTCTCTTTTTCATCATTCACGCTCTTGGTACCATTTTTCATCCCTTCTTCCTTATCTACCGGAAGTAATGGTCCCTTCATCGGCACGGTAAAATCGAACTTGGGTAATCCTTCGATCAACGGAGGTAGCTTCAGATTTGGCAGCTGAATCGGTTCGACCGTGGTCTCATCGCGCTCCTGTATCGGGTCCGCATGCAAGCGCGCCTTTTTCGGTATCTGCTTTCCACCGGCCGATTTGGTGGATTCTTGTTTTCCTATCGGACTGCTTGTGGTGGTGGTCGACATATCGACGTGCAGAGGAAGTGTATACTCCATCAAGGGTACTGTCGGCGGTGGTACTGTTCGTTTCGGCGCTTGGATCTTCTCCTCCGATGCGTGTTCCTTCTCATTCATGCGGATTATATTCAACATCTGCAAAGTGCTTGGTGTGCGTAGATTTTTGTTCGATTGTACCACCAACTCTCGTTTTGACGCAGGACTTTTTGCGGCAAATTCGTCCATTATTTCAAGAATACGCTGCGCAGGGTATGACATAGGCAGGGCATTCTTTTCCATCTTTGTTTCATGCAGCGCGCCCGGCATCGGATAGGACGCTTTGGCAGTTGTTGGGTGCGACTTTTTCATCAACACGGTGACGGTCGGACGCGGTGGACCGTGTGTTGCTAATGTACGTGCCGACGATGCACCTCCGAAACGGGTCAAACCTTCATAAAACGATGACCCTCCGAACTCGGGCGGAATCCAACCAGTGCTTAACGATTTTGATATTTTGGCCGCGGAACTATTAAAGGATGGACGGCGGGAAGATGCGTCCGTATCGCTTACACTGTTGGTGGACTTGAGCTGCGAGGAACCGAAAAGCGTCTTGTGCGTATAGCCACTGCGTAGCTGCTGCATTCGCTTTCTGTAGACTGAGTTGCCCAGGAAGCCACTGAGACGACGATTTACGTTGGACGGTGATGGGGCTGACAGCGTCCTGAACGTATTGGATGAACTGCGCGTGCTTTTCATTGGCTTCGTTTCTGCCGTTTCACGTAGCCGAGGTCGTTTTGTAATCATTTCGTAGGAAGGGTTATAGCTGCTACCAACATCATCGGAATCAGCCACTACGTTTGGTGAGTATGGTCGCTTCCTCACATCCACCGACAGCTGAGCTTGCCTCTGTACGTCGGGGTGTTGCTCCATATGCTGCAGGGCCGATGATTCACTGTCGTCCTGTTTGGGTTGGCGCACCACCGGCAATAAAATGTTCAGCATGCTCGAGAAGTTCGATCGAATTTTGCCAACAAAGGAACCATCCGCCTCGCCATTGCGCGAGCTACCACCACTGTCATCGGGTGAATTATCAACATCGTTTTTGCTCTCACTGCGACCACTCATACCGGGTTCGGATTTGGTCAAATTATGTTGTACGGTTGCCGTCACTGTGTCCTCTTCATCGGAACTTTCGCTATCGCTATTTTCGAAACGGCGGCGCAATGAAGGTGAGCCAGAACCCCTGCGAGACATTTTGCTCGTTTCACGCACACCAATGCACAGACACTGAGCGAGCACTGGCGTATACACCACACTTTTTCCGGCTAATGTCGAGTTTAGGAATGCAATTTAAACGAGTGCTGGAACACAAACTAACAACGCACTCACGTTTTACGTACGGATGGTTTGCTTTGGGCGTATTTTTCACGGCGTGAATTGCTTATTTCTGTTGCTTCACCTTCACAAAGCGACCACGCGATAAACTCACTGACATTACGATCGTGTCATGCCGGACGAGCTGCTTATTCTCTTTGCTTCTCGCTCTCGCTCTCTTGGTTCTTGGTTTTTGAACCGGTTGTACAGCTGAACCGGTTCTTCTGTTGGCTGTCAGCTTTGACAGCGTCACTCGACGGTTGTTTACCAACAGCCTGAACAATTTTCAATTTGGCAGTTACTGTGAGAGCGTGCTTGGCAATGTGGGCAAAGAGCATTCTGTTCATAAATGGTGCTTTAATCGCAGATTTCTTTGAGGTTGTTCAATCGTATAAAATATATTAATAAATTCTAGATTAATATATTTTCCAATTTTCTTTTGCAAATGTTCGAATGAGAGAAACATTAATTATTTTCGAGCTTCTTTTTTATAGGTGCAACGCATCGACACTCAGCGAAAGTGCGATAAGTTGATAGTTAATAGAAGGTTATGATTTTCGCGGAAAGTGGTCTCTTCATGCTAGTTCGTTTGACTCGATAAGGGCAAATAGGTGATTTTGCACAACGAAAAGTCAAGGTTCTGTTTGCGTTCTTTGAATTTTAATTAGAACCCTTCCCATAATGAAAGCTCCTCGTAGGTTTAGAAACAAAAAAGGACGAAATCTCTGTCCCAACCTCCTATAAACCTGCCACATAAAAAGAGTAACCCAACAAAGAAAAACGTTTTTTTTTTCCTTAGAGCAAAGGGCTCGAAGCCTTCCGTGTTTAGAATTAGATTTCAGGAGCAGAAGCGTCGCAAAGTGGCCCCGTTTATGTGCTTTGTTAAGCGAACTCTCACGCAAAATGGTGTCGGAAAATAACAAGCAGTTGTCACTTCCTTCGTGCTGCAACAATCAAAGATGGGGTTTTAAAGGCAACCCCTTATAGGTAAAAAAAAACTGGTGACATCGACAAAACAAAACCGTCGACACAAGCCAAGCTTTTGGGGAGCAATTTTCCCGAACGATAGTCAGTGTGAAGAGCAAAATCAACAAAAAAGAGCCAATGTACGATGGAGTAATGAATGGACGGAAAATGTTCGCTTTCCTTCCTGTCTCAAGCAGAAGAAAGTGAAATTATTACGTAGGTAGACGATAGGCGAAAAAAAAATGGCAGGAAAACACCAAACGCACGCTTTATGATTGCCGTCGATAATTGAACATACCCGCATACCCGCGCGAACGGACCTAACGTGTGTGTACGCGAAGAAAAACATTTTCCTCCGATGGCATTTTGCTAAAAAGAGGGAGAAAAAAATGGGAAGCAAAATGGGCAAACCTGTGTGTTCCACACGTATCTTTCGAAGGATAAGGACGTTTCGAGACGCTTATGATATGATGTGATGATTGGTAATGATGATGGTGTAATGATTGCGCTGATCATGATCAAATCGTATTTGCGGTCATATCGTGTATGTGTGTGCCTCACTTTATGGATTTTCTCTTCACACTTCTGCTCACAGCCCGCTCTAGTGAAGAGAAAGAGAGAGAGAGAGAACCCATTCTGTATTCGATTTCCCATAAGCCACAAGTTATTATATATCCTCCCTGTACCGTCAGTGAATAAGGGAAGGGGGCACCGAGAAAACCGAAATTGCTTCACTTTGATTTTTTTCCCTTTTACCCACTTTGCTCCACTTTTTATGGCTGACGTTTTTCCTCTTAACGGAAATTTACCAGCCCGTACCAGGATATAGCTTTGCTACTGCTACCGCTACTGCTGTCAGCTCTATCTGCAGCCGACAGTTGCCCGGCGGAGCTGATATGAAAGTTGACGCTGTTGCCTCTGATCTTTCGTTTATAGAAGCTTCCCCGGGAAGCGTTCATGCGTGTGTAGGCTGGTTTTGGGCTCGTTGAGCAGTGGAGCTGGGTTTTTGACGCTTTCCATACGTTATAACTAGATAGAGAAAGAGAGAGAGATGGCCGGAAAGTTTATCTGTGTTTCGCTATGCGTAATTTTATCAAATTTTTATCGCACCGGATATGTTTCAGGCATATAAGGAAAGAGATTTGATGGATCTTGATGGAGCTTTGGAGGGTTTCTATAGGCTAGCTTGGAGAATACCTAGTACCTAGTCAAATACCTAGTAACCATGAACCAATTCTATAAAACCAGCACCAGGAGCCATACAAACAAACCTTCACGCCTTCATGACTCATTTGTACTTTAATTCAATGACCAGCATCAACAACAGCTCCTCGTTTACTCATAGGGGACGGTCGATAGTATTAATGCCAACAGAAAAACTACCATTGTCAGTCCTTGTCCTCTGTTAGTGGTAATTGCACATGATTCAACGTACCAATAAACGCCTTAACTGCTGCTGCTCCTATTGATGATGGGCAACCACCTCTGTTACTTATTGAATCATTCGATCCGTTGGGCGCACTGTTGTTGGCTTTCCTGTGCCTTCCTGCTGGTCTCGGTAGGAGAGAAGTTTAATTAATCAGCTCCATCATTGAAGGAGAAACGGAAACAATCTTGGCGCCCGTCACGGAAGGCATAGTGTGTCGGGTAGATTGGGTTGAATGAATAATTAAATTCAACATACTCTCTGCTGTCTTTATGCTGGTTAAGATCGCTCGCAGTTCGTTGATGTGCTTCAAGTTTTATCTTGCGACAGGCGAATTTATTAAAAAAAAACTGTAGCACCACTCTACCATCTACTTAGAAACGTTTCTTTCGTATTTTCGAGTTTAGCGAGCGCATAAGTTTACTGGATCACTGGATTTTCTTGCGATACCGTGAAGTCGGGAAACGGGGAACTAAGTCTATATACGCCCGACAATCGTCTATTTTTGCATAATTTTGTCGCTTCTTAAAGTAGAAAGATACGGTACAATGTTAGGTCTGCGACGCAGCCAATCGTGCAATATATGCAAAAAAGTGAAGATAAACGGCAAAAAAAACTGAGATTGTACTTAAATTCTCGGGTGTTTGGGTGTTAAAGCTGGATGGTTGGTTGGTTGAAGAAAAAGTAAAATATGCAAATAACACCTTGCCTATCGCTTCCTATCTTTCGGCTGCTCACTTGAGCATGTTAGTTTAGAAGCGGAATAAAAAATAGTTTCCTTTTTTGCTGTTAAATCTCCATATTTTTTTTTAGCATCTTGGAGCCAATAATTTGTTTGATTTTTGGTCTAAAAGAGGTTTTAAAAGTGCGTTTCAATGTTGCATTTGAATTTCGGTGGCTTTTGCTTTTATAAATACACTTCTGCGTTGTATATTGCTATAAACATAATGTACCGCTTTAACTAGACATGGAAAAATTGAAAAAAAACGTTGAAAGTAAATGCGATAAACCATTTAACTTTGAAACTAAACCGAAACGAGAAGATGAAATGTTGCTGGAAAAGATAATAACGCATCAGTCTAAAGAACGAATTTGAAAGTGAGTTTGAAATAAGGCAAAGTAAATACACCTAGCATTATAATCAGAAAGTCACCATGTTAGGAAAACGCCAAGCCATAGGTCTCAACGTAAAGAACGGAAAGCACACACACACACACAAATGTAAACAGAATGAAAGAAAAAGCTTCCATAATTGAATTTAAAACATCAGCCGCGTGCCACTTCACATACTTCGAGAGCACTTCCTTTCGGTCTGATGAAAAGTAAAAGTGCGCCTGGAGTGTCTCTCTCGGTAACCTCTAGGCGTGGATCGTCTCCTCCTTGGAAAATTAACCTACGCCACGATCTTCTACTATACCAACAAGTTGGGTCGCTCTGTGGTGTGTTTCTCGTCCTTTCACCTCAAAAATAAAGAAGGAAAATACCACCCTGGCATCTCTCACCTTCCCTCGGTAGCACCTGTTAGCTGATGGGTCGTCCGAAGAGAAATGGTTTCGTTGTGAAATTGCGTTCTTGTAGGCAAAAGTACGCACACAGAACACAAGCTAGCACTTATGGGAGTGTGCGCGAGATAAGGAGCTCCGTATTCGGGGTGTTGGGATGAAGATTTTCAATTAAATTTCCTCCACCGGAAGGAAGCAGTAATGGGGCAAAATTTGTGTGTGTGTTGCGGAAGGAAACATTGGGAAAAAGAGAGTGAAGATTACCCATGGCTCACATTTATATTGGTTGATTTTTTCTTTTGCAAATGTTCCTAATTGCTTGTAAAGGCAAGTACGGTGCGGCGTTGTGTGTAGGAGATAGCAGCATCCCTGGCAGACAAAACATGATGTAAAACAGGATGTGTGTGTGTGTATGTGCGTACGTGCCTATGTTGCGCGGATGTCCATGATATACTCATCCTTGGTTGGAGTCTGGGAACGACTGCAAGAATGTGGATGCTGGTGCAGGTTGAAGGATGTTATCAATATTAAGCTTTAATCGCACTAATGGATGTATGTATTCGCCGGTTTATGGTTGGAGATATTAGGCGCCATAATTTCCATAAGAGCCCATTAAGTGTTTGAACTATGGGCGTGTGGTAAGGTTGAGGTATTCTTTATCGTTCTGGGTCAGATGCTTTTAATTAGAAACATTTTTCAAAAACGTTTCAGTTTTGGAGTACATTTTGGTGTGCTAAAGTAGAATATAATGAGGATCAAAATGTATGTATGTCCTCCATGTAGGAAACATTAATCACCCACTCTAGCAGGAATCGTGGATAGGAAACGCCTTTTGCTCAAGGAGCTTAAAGGAAAAAAATATTGAGAGAAGTCTTGTTCTTGAAGAAAATGATATTTTTACCCTATAGAGTTTTAATTGATTTTATACATAAATTTGCCTCATATACATATATGAAACGCCTTTATACTAATGTGTATATTTATTTTCTTTTCCTTTTCCAGATATTCCTGGATCATCCTTACCGAGCACTTTGATTCTAGTACCTCCCTCGCTCTAAGGGAGGTACCAACAGTATCTTCGTGCCATAACCCAAAACTAGGTCGAATAGCGCATCAATTCATGCCCGCTTGTACTAGGCTAGCATCGTCGGTTCGTGCAGCGAAACTTTCACCATCAAGCAGCTCTAGTCGCGGACGACCTCAGGACTTGGTGTTGCGCCCACAAGTTTAGAGAGTATGTTGTCAAATATTTATACTCGCCAGTACTACGGTTTGCGTTTGTGTGTGTGTGTGTATCTTCGTTTATGTATAAGCTTTTAGTCGAAAGTCGTTTCTTATTTAACAACCTTATTTAACCATCTTATTTAACGTCATACTTTTGCATCGTATCGATCAAAACACAATAGTGATGGTGGTGTAGTAGACACATCGACCGCAGCGGGAAAAATGTTCTTTAGTTGATAATTATATTTTTTTGGTCGGTAATACGATCGTTCCGTTTTCCAATGTCCTAATTTCGACGCACTGTGAGTGAGTCTTCCGTGAGCGCTCCTAATCTTATCGGCTTATTAATGCGTACGTGTGTTTGTTGTTTCGTTTTAAGCCGGATATCATTAGGGTTTGGTGGCCGCACGCTGTTCAAACATAAATTTTCTAATTCCCACAAATATATTAAATGTCAAAGTAGCCCCGTGGTCATCGGGGTTCCAAATAACGTGCAGTTCCGTGCTCGCCCAGTTTCACACACATATCCTTTTTGGAGGAAGCTCATGTTTAATAATGAAAATGCAATTTAAATTTCACATTAGCATGTTTTGTGTGTGCTGCTGGTGCTGGAAAAGCTTGATCCACGACTAAGCAGCTAGGGCACACACGTTGGTGGTTTTTTTTTCTGCGGCTAAAGGATTATTCACATTATGATGTGTTTAGAAGACAGAAAAAGGAACAAAAAGTGAGCACTTGGAAATGGCAAGAACAAAAGAGGAGAACCACTCACGATTTCTTGCTCACTCTTTTTAAGGCAGGTGGATATTTGTATGCGGGCTTTTCTAATCCTTCGGATTTGTGTAGGAGCTTGCCATCTAGCACACCCTTCTGCCACCCGGTTGAAATTAAACCCCTTTTACCTTAATAATATCCGTGGAATACTCTTTCTGTAGTAGCACCGTGGCATGAGATTTCCATTTTTCACCCTTTGGAAAACCGATCCCTTCCATCGTTTCAGTAGCGCGTAAGCGTAACGGTAAGCGTCATCCAGCTCAGATTGTTTTCAGGGAAATTCATTACGCTGGGAAGTCTTGCGCCGCAAACTATGAGTATGTGGGTGTGTGGGGTAGCAGTACTGAGCGCTGACGAGCGAAATAACGAACACTACCGCTGCTCTGCTCGTGTTGTAACCGAGAATGCCGTTGGGTAAAGGTTAAATAATTCATTGGCAGTTAAATTAAGTACCACCACTAGCAGCAACAGCAGCAAACACTCCCTGCAACATCATCAACATGCCTGAACGTAGTTGTGCAATTTGATTTTTGCTTGTGTTAATGCAGCATAGGAAGTACCTGTGAATTTATAAAAGAGTACCACGAGACACATGTGTAACATGTGGTAGAACATTGGCATGAGAAATAAAAAACTAAAAGTAAATTGATTTATTAGGCTGCAAACGGCATATAACAATGCATAAATGTATCGCCAGCTGTCGTATAGGAGTACATTTGCTAGTAGTAATTTTAACTTAACCCACCGCTTTAAGGAATAATCGTTAAATTCCTTTTACAATTCATTAAAATTTCTTAAATTTCTTCTAATTTCTGATAGCGATACTTGCTTGACTTATTGATAAGAATACTTTCTTATACAACTCGCCTGTTAATCTACCCATGTGTTGCTTCGAGAATAATTTTCCATTTCCTGCACAAGACAAACACGTTATCAAAATCAAATTTGAAAATAGATTATTTACCTTAAGAATACCGATAAGTATACGCTCATTTTCGGTATCGTATTCGGTTCCGCATCTCGGATACGGTCCGCGATGATATCGAAAAGCAAACACGGCCAGAGTAAACTTTCGCTGCTGCCAGAGCTAACAAAACGTGTTTCAAGCAACGATTGCGATCTACAAAAGTGCTACATTTGGGCCCTTTTTTAACCAAAACGAAACCTCGACGACCGTCGGTGACCGACCGGCATGGAACGTTAAACAAAATTATTATCTTCCTGTCTGTGTGTCTGTGTGTGTGTGCGCGCGCGCGTCTGCAAAAGGACAAACAGAAGGCGCGCGATGGTGATATGGTTGGGTTTGTTGATGCGTTTGGTTGTGGTGGGATTCTTTTCCTGTTAGCGTGTTCGCATGCTTCGGTGCTTTATCGAAGATTTACTTAGGACTTATAGGTTCTCGGCTCCCTTGTCCGCGCACGGGCTGAGAACATCTTATGGGGTGTGTTATTTTACGACTCTTTCCTACCAAACGGCTACACATCCGGGAAGGGTCTTTTATCAAACTATCTTTCTTGGTGGTGTGTAATAACGTTGGAAGAATGCGATAAAACCTTAGACTTCGGTCCGAGCAGAAAAGGGGTCATACAGTTTGGTTCTGATAGTGGCAAACGATTCTCAGCGTGTACTTTACGGGAGATGCTTTTATGCGCTTTTCCTGACGATCAGTTCGTTAAGTGTGACGGTCTGATTATGGTGCTGTTTTTTGTTTTGTTTCTAAAATTGATGCCGTAAGCTGTGATACTGCTGCCGGTATACTGTTCCATCACGAAAGAGGTGATGGTACATCACATCTTCGTCACAGACTTGATTTTTGGGTGTTCAAGGAATTCATTCCGATTTGAGCGGTGTGGTTTGGCCTAGACATAATCGTGAAGTGACTCGTGTGACCTCTCTCCATTTTTCAAGTGCTGTTTGTTCGGTTGAACGCCGCGTGTGGACGTGCTTGGAATTACTGATAAGGAATATGGCGTACGGTGCAGGTATTGGTATCTCGAATGCAGGAGCATTATTCGTTACGGTCTAGTTTATGCTGGGTTCGCCGAGACCAACTCACACATCGCCTCTCAGTGCCATAACGCCTGCCAGATACTTTCGCCTAATTTGCTCATAACTGTCATGTGTGATGAAATTAAAATTGTATCAAATGACAAATCATGCAACACTTCCCGACATCCGTCACTGATGACTACTGGTAAGGGATGTTCACTAAAAAGCGAGGTATCCTTTCTGTTTTGATCTCCAACTTTGTTTGTATATTCCACAAAGGGGTTTGGTTTTTCTATGCAAAAGAGCATAAACCTCTGTGTCGGTTACTCTTGTCCTTTTTTGCTGTTATGAAAACACTCGTAATGTTAGTACCAACACTCTAAAGAAGCGTAAAGGATCAACTCAGTGGCTTGTTCCAACCAGTAACCTCAACCGCACTAGGGTCGTAATTCACGATTATGCTGTTCTGCTGTGCTGCTTTATTTCACACCAGCGTCGTGTACAGAGGCCATGTTTATTATTGAAATTGGTGGTACAATGTGTTTAATGTAACGCAGCATAAAAGCACGATGGAACATGAAAATCAACAACCATGACCCTCGCGGTCATCGACTGTGGGCTTCGCATACAGCAGGCAGTATCAACAGCCAAAATCCCGCCTGGCCTGGGGTGGCTGGTGTGTTTTGTATGCTTACTACGGACTACGGTGGGTTGTGCGTCGTCATCCGGATCGTTGACGCAAATGATTATCGAGCATTTGAGCGTTGTTGTATTAGCTGCTGCTGTGCGAGTGCATCGCGGTACTGCGTACGTTGTGTATAGTTTGCGTTATGTGTTCAATGCCGGCATAACCGACCGTTCAAGGGAACATACACAAGAGCTTTTGATAAAATTCTACCAATTTTCCACTATATTTCTATATTATGAAAGGCACACTTTGCTCGTTCACTGCAACCCTACTCAATATCTAAATTAGAGTTCCTCAAGCAGAAACCGCTACGACTAAGCCCTCGGTTGGTTTGCGGGACGTTTGTGAAACGATAGTTAAAACATCCGTCATCGGTAAGGTTCGCCTGAAAAGCGCCTATAATGCGAAAGAAAATTACATCGATGACAAGCATTTTCTGTCCGCCTCTTTGTACTACTCCACATGTGCTCCACTTTAAAAGCTTACAAGCTTAGCATCCGATACTATTATTGGCATTTTCGTTGTGAATGTTTTGTGTTGTTTTTTTTGAAGTTTTTTTAGTTTTCGTTTCATTTCCATTTGACGAAGGAATGACGTGGGGGATGATGAATGATTGGTTGCCATTTGGAAGCATTATTTGATTGGATTTAGTACGTTTTTCCGGTCGAAAAAGTATAGCTTCCTCAAGTATGTGTAGTATACATAATCGTATGAAATTTATCTTACAATAATTGTTTGCCGCTGGTGTTAATAGGTTATAAGTATTTATGAGAATCCTTCACCATTCCTTGGCTTGTAGCGAGGACGAGGTTTTCTTTGCTTCCGGGCATTCATAATTTTACCAAGCCTTTGCACCCTCACAATATACGGCTAGGACTGTCTCAACTTTCTCATTTCCCGTAGGCTAGTGGTAAGCTTCCTTGCTCTTTGAATGTATAGAAATAAATGACAAAACTATGTCTACAGACACGGCAAAAAAGAACTGTCTATCGGTGTTCTTCATGCGCAACATGCTCTCCACCAGCGCGCTATAATCATTACTCACGTGTTGTGGATGTAGACACAGGATGAATGCTATTTCCGATCGGGTTGCGGCAACAAACTCGTGCAAAAAAGCCTTTCAAGTGCTGTAATACACATGCAAATTGAAGTAAAATTTAGTAAACAACGAAACAAATGATAAAACTCTGTTCATCACACATAATCGTTGAGCATTGACGTGTAATTGCGCAGAAACGTGTGGATATCTGTGATAGGCAAATATTAATAACTGTAGGTTTTGCGTGCAACTGTTTGTTATAGATTTTTGAAATAGTTTTATGTCTAACCGTTACCATTATTTGCTAAGTTGGATAAACAAACATAGCGAATTTATGTGCTCGATAAACAGACAAGGCGACTCATGACAAATTAACACATAATCTGTACTCAATAATGATCTCGTTTTGTAAAAGTATTGTACGGTTTCTTCGGTTTTGTTTCTTTTTTTGTTGTGTAGTACACGTGTTTCTTTCTTCGCAACAAATGTAAGTCGGTGGTTGTGTTACAGCTATTATGAATATATTTTTAAAATAATACCTAGCCATTAAGTAAAAAAGGCATTTAGGGTTGTGCGAATCACACTTTTGTAATTTATTTCGTACTATACATATATGCATGATGCTCTCGCTCTCTCTTTCTTTATCTCTCACTCTATTTCCTCTACACCGTTGACCGTTTCATATCGTTACTTCACACAGCTACAGCTACAATATGAATCCAACCAAAAAATTGGCGCTTTCTCTTTATCTCGTACCTCATCATACCATCACTAATTCTTACCTTACCGTTAATTGTGGCTTTTAAAGCGTAAAGTTCTTTGTGTTGATACCCAGTTTATGTTCGGGTATTGTGAATAGTTTTTAACAGTTTGTTAGAAGAAGGACTTTAGCTTAGTTACGATTATGATACAACCAGAACAACAGGTATTGCACACACACACACACATACTCAAATCTGTATTAGGTGTATGTATTATTTAGCATAAATCACATCTTTGTTTACCTGTTATTAACCATGGCTGTATGTGTATTGTTGCGACGAGGACGAGGACATTACGGCGACATTACAAATAGTCTTAAAATTAGTTGCTTTTACCTTCTTTAATTGTAAATCGGTTACCTACTAATATTAACCTTAGTTTTGTGCAAGTTGTGCGGCATTTAAGCATTTAACACCGATCATTAGCAACGGCGCTAGTCGAGCTGGGGCGTTAATTAATTTTGTAATTATGTGCATTATACACATGTTTACTTCACATAGAACAAAAAAAAACATAATTCACACACATACACACCCTCAGAAAAAAAACACACACACACACGCTGGGAATAATGTTAATTTGTGTATGTATCTATTTGAATTGTATGTGCAAGCTATTTACCAAAAACGGAATAAAATATACATATTTGTATAGTTTAAAAATAAATAGAAAATATAGAACACCATTTCTTTTTGTATCGAACTCTTTCTATCTCTCTCTCTAGTTTCCAAATGAAATGCTATTTGTTTGTTTGTTTGTCTTTTATCATCCTTTCCGTTATGCCTTTTTCTTTCCTGTCCACTGCCATTTTCGGTCGTTTTGCTGTCTACTAATAGTGTGCTTCTCCCCTTTTGTGTTATCAAATCATCAACCATTTCCACTCCCGTGTTACTTATCGTTCTGCCTATACCATTTTGATCATAAAGCTTTTTGGGTTGTATTTTCCGCTTAAAAAAGTTAACAAAGTTTACGTTTTATATGTATAAGACTTATCGACTTTTATGTTTCGTTGAATTTTCTTACTTTCCTCAAGTGCGTTTGCGTCAAGTTAATGTTTTGTAACGTTCGGTTGCAGCTTCACGCCTAAAATTGAGTCACATTTATCTGTTGTGGGCCGCCGGAATAGTAGTGTTGGTGCTGGAATAGTAGTTAGCATCTGCATGCACTTATATATTGATTATTTTATGTTATCATAAATTGACCAGAGCAATTTTTTACTTCAAAATTTCAAATGAAGCTAACAACATATCTCAGCACCTTCCAATTTGTCGTCATTTTCCCAAACTATGGTTTTCAATTTTTTTCTTGTTGTCCAAACATCGTCCTCATGTCCCTTTACATGCCTCCCGATGACGCCATTTTCTCACCGGGTGTGTTTTTCTATTTTGTTTCAATTTTATTCCCTTTCGCCTTATCACTCTAGCTTCTTCTTAGTGCATTGTTGCCTCAATTTCAAACAACCCATCAGCTGCACTCGGTATGAATACTAACTCGAAAGAAATTCTAAATACACACACCCTGCTCAAGAAAATTCCTTTGGAAAAACAACTGTTTGTTCTGGATGTGAGTGTTTCAAGGCTTGTTTATTTTTTTGTGCACAATTCTTACCTTCAGTTTGCTCAATGTTCATGGTGTGATAATTTTAACCCTAGTGCATCTACGAGTCGTGCTATGCGTATACTACGGTGTGTGTTTGTGTTTCATTACTTGTCCATTCAGCTGTTCAAATGGCACCGATGGTCTGTTTAGCCTCCGCAAAGCTTGTAAGAAAAGACGTGTGGTCTCTCTTACCCACAGTGTTCCGTAGAGTTGTTATGAGCTATACTAATTAACGAGTACGTTATTGCATCTTAACTTACCTTCGCACCTTCGTTTGCCTGCTGCCTGCATTATCCGGTTTGGTGCTTCAAGGGGTAGTTCTTCGGCCTCCGTGTGCCTTCACAAAGGGTGTATCGGTGTACAGGTATTTAAAGGTAACTATAGCTTGTAAGACAATTTATAATATTACCAGTAGCTTCCTGAACCTCAAGACCAATAATATCACATTCTATCATGTCGATTATAATTCGATGCTCTTTTCACCGTTCTCTTCGAGAAAAAAAGGATCTGCCGATTAACAAGAAACATAAGAACATTTTGCAAAACTTTGGCGATAGAGTGCCAGTTCCTATTAGCATAAATTCCCCAACGATATCCAATTTCCTGTAAAGCGTTTCATATTAATTTGGGCTCATGTTAAACCTTGTGCTTGTGTGTGTTTGTATTTTATTGTCAATTTTAGTTTTTTTTTCCAGGTTCAATAAACATCTGTGAAGGTTCCTTGTCCTGGTCCGGAGTATTAAACTATTAGCTGTATTGTATTTAATTCGCTACTTCGATCCTTGTTCTCTTGTGGCTAATTATTTCATTGCAATAGTGACTTTGTTATTTGTTCTCTTTTATTTTGTTTGTTTTATTTTATTATTCCATATTTATGCGATTGTTTGCCTTAACCTTCCACAGATATCATTGCAATAATGTTACTTTCTTTAACTATTCATTTCAAACATTTTATTTTGAACCGTTTCCTTTGGTTTAATCATCCTTCTTCATTATTTTATTCTATAAATTTTGTTGCCTGGTGTATGGTTTACTTTGCATGTACAAAGGAAATACGCAACATTTTAAGAGTAGAAAGTATAGTGCTTGTATGCTTCAACAACTTAGTCATCAAATAATACGGTGACAGTCACCATAAGCAATGTATTAAAAGGAACCACAAGAAATTAAGGATGACGCTATTATGTATTTCGCTGTACTATGGGAGTGCTGTAACTACTACTGCTACTACTACTACTACTATTACTTCTACTACTTATTCTTCTTCAACACCAACATCACTGTCTAGCCCCGCATCAATGTCCTTCGCACTAGCGCTTTTAATGCCATTGTTTGGTTGTTGCTCGACGCAAGCAAGAGGTTCGTATTGCAATAGATGATAGTAGCTTGTTTTAAGTTTATAATTACTAATTAATAATCCAGTAGTTTGTTAGTGTGTGTTTTATGTAGGAAGATTTTCAATAGATAAATGTATTTATGAATTTTAGTGTATATTACTTTCATCTTGGTGGGGTTTTGTTTTGCTATAACAGTTTATTCCAATTTATCTAGCTGTCTACTAAGCTATAAGTTATGAAAATATGTTTGCCTAAAACTTCGATTCGTTACATAAAAATATTTTAATGATTTATAATAAGAAAAAAATTACCACATTCTTATTTTTCTCGCGCGGAAGCTTTCCGTTTGTTTGTTTATGCCTAATTTGACGCTTTGTGAAGCACAAACATAACGCCACGAACAAACAAACGAACGACCGAACCCCGATGCTACATAAAACCGGGAGAAATCTTTATGTGCCACAGCCACTACGTGGCATATGGGCATCGCTTTGTTAGCGTAGAACGTGACACTTTAAACGAAATACAGAGCGCGCGGATGATGTGTCCTCCCGCTAATCCACTAGTGACTGATTGGCATGCCCGGGCTGACTGGCAAAAGGAAGTAGTGTTCTGTGGGTGTGAGCCATCTCACACCATACGGAAAGCGGAATATGGAAATGATCATCCGTATCGTTCGCCGCTCTATGATGATGTACGAAACAATGGGAATATAAAATCCAAGCGGTGTGTGTGCACCGACATTCCCTCTAACGAAGTATGACATTTCGATTCGCGTTTTGTATGACAGTTGCTATGTGTTTTTTTTTTTGGTTTGTTTGTAGCCGAGGGCGTGATAGTGATACAGTTTTTGTGTTGACGATGTGCGAATTGTTGTGTGCCTGTGTACGTCTAGCACACGTTTGACCTACTCGGAGCTTGTGAATAAATGCACATATGATCGCTTTTGTGTGGCGTTGCGCATTTGGACACGGTAATCCCTGTCTCTCGTACGTTCTTTGATGACTTTTCGATGCGTTGATCCATCGGTTCGGAAGAGGATGAGAGCACGGAGGAGGATTAAAAGTGTTTTTGTATGTGGTGTGTGCTGCCGAAAACATTAAACCGTAACAACATAATTGATTGATTGGCATTGTACGCCCTCCGCGTTGGTGAAATGTTTGCAAATGGAAATTTGATCGCTTAATTGAGATATGAATAAGCTAGCACAGGTAACTACAACCAACCTGGGTTGTGTGTGAATATTGTAGTACAATTATTTTAAGTTGATGTTTTTTTTTTGTTTGCTCGCTAAGAGTATATGTAGATAAGGTGTAGAGATAAGCTATAAAGATAATTTATCATCAGGTTAAAGAGTAATATACAAATAACGATATTTTTAAATGGTATACCAATAAAATAAATCTCATTTTAAATTCCTTTGTCGAAAAGGATAATTTGTATGCTTTCTGGTTCAGCAAAAACAGGCTAACAAAGCGTCGACTAACAACACCTGAATTGTTGTCTAGCAAACCTTAGAACTCAGATTGTTCTGTCCGAAGCGACACAATGTTCATTATCAATTAACTTAATTATATAAATTGTTCCTTCATTTCCGTATCTTTCACCTCATTTACATTGTATTCACCTTAGTAATTTGAGAAAACTTTAAGTGTTTTCTCTTGGTCACATCATGATTTCTGTCTGCAAAAACCTTATGATGTGTCTTGTGATGTGGCAGGCACTCGGGTTCCAACCCGATAGTGTCATTGCATTTGTTTGCTGGTGTGGTTTGTTTGTGTTCGCGCCTGAAGGTTTGCATAAGAAAAAGAATCCCTTAACTTGAAGCTTTTTTTTGTAGTTTCGCTACCTACCAGTACACCTTCAACGAACCCTCGTTTGCATGCCAGACTTTTGCAAATAGGGTCGAAATTACGCTCCCCAGCTTATCGCTAGGTTTCCAGTTGACGGTTCGTCTTAAATTTATGTCCTTCTAGGAGAAGCTTAGCAGAGGTTCTTTTTTTTTTGCTGGGCAGTTCAAAACGATTAAGATTCGTGTGTTGAAGGATAGCAAATAATCGGGACAGGGGTGATGACTATGAAATAAAAAATAAGGCCTAAATTCTAACCAAACCATTCCCCTGAAGGCAGGATAAAAGTGGAGCAGAGTTTTTTTTTTGTGTGTTTGTGTTTATGCCTGTGCCCAAAAGAACCGCAATCTTGGAACCTTTCCCATTCTACTAGAGAAACGTGTGCACCTTGAAGCCCACAACCGACCGACCACAAATCGTTGTTGGGCGTGTTTTTTCTTCATTTTCAAAGCGCATTTTTATGATAAAAATAAAACGTAAATGAAACAAAAGGGGATTCTAAAGCAAAATAGCTTTAACAATCTTTCCGAAAACATTTTCCCGCCAGGAGAAACAGCATCGTATATCATAATACGCGCCGAAACCGTGTGCCTGCGGGATAGTAAAAAAGATGAAAAGCAAACAGCATCACCAGCGTCAGCCTTGGCAAAGACCCCGCCCCTAGGAGGAGATTAGAATTTCGTGGGGGGAAATTATTTTTGCATCATCCTAAACATCGTTATTACGGTCGTCGTCGGTGCTTTCGCCATTATCAAACTCTTTGCTCTTTTTTGTGTTTTGGTTCTAACCCATCAGCGCACGAACATAATGCCAAAACACATAAAAATCTTCCCGAAAGCACTGCTGCTCCTGATGAGTTGTTTCGTGTGCTCTGCACTGATGGAGTGCATCGACCCGGGGACAGTTTGTGGATGGGTTGGAAATATTCGTCCGGAAAATCGTCCTTGGAAGGATGATGCTTTGTCTTGATGTCCGCTGGGGGGAACGCTATGTGCACGCTTTTATTCAATCATCCTTGGTGTGTGTGTGTGCGGCAATCAAATTATGTAGATCTAGCCCGAAAGACGACGAATTCAATATACTGGAATGGTCACGCACACGCATCCCGTATAGTAGAGAAGGCTTCTCCGATGGTCGACGACAAATGTGTCATGCTCGTTGATGAATCACTGATTCGTTTGATAGTGACGTGATGGTTTGGTAACTTAGTCTCCCGATTGTGGATAGGCCAGGCTACTGGCGTCAGCACATCCTAATGCTTATATGTGCGTGGTGTTTGTGCATTCATTTAGAAGATCTGTACAAAGCGGAGCCGCTTTTCAAGGTCACTGGACGATTAGCTGGGAAAGCATCATTGGAATTTTGGAGCTGACGTTGGTGGATCTCTCTGCTATCCTGGGCGCCTAGGCATTTACGCTTCAACAACCACTTAAAGGATTCTCTGCGTGCCGCTTATCAGCCAGAGTTCTGTTGATGAATCATCCTACTAACTCCACGGCTTCGCTACGCTTTCCCGCGGGAAAGCTGGGCTTGCGGCCAGTAACGTAGGCTTCTGATTCGATTAATTTTGAATGGATTTAATGAGTATCATTCTCCCGGAACGCGATTTCATTAGGAATTAATGTGTTTTCCATTACGGATTGCATAAAAGACCAAACGCTCGGTAGGTAGGTGCTGGTGGGTGTCGTAGAGAGCTGTAGCTGGAAATGAGCTTCCCTCGGCTCTCTGACCATTCCTACCTTACACCTTACACTAGCGCCACTCGGTTAGGATGGTAATGTGATTCTGATACTGTGGCAAATAGGCGCGTAAATGTGTGCTGAACACGGCCCGAAGGTGTCTCCATTACGTGTCCCGGGTGATTGGGACTTCCTGTTGAGTGTGTTGAGTTTTTCATAGCCGTCAAACCAACCGGTACGCGTCATTCTTTAGCAGTTAGTTAGCAGCAGCTTAACCTGCTCCCTCAAAGCACTTCTTTGTACAAGACTTGTAAGGGCAATGTGGAATTGTATCGATAAAACTTTATGCTTTTTCGCTCTTTTCCTGCCCCGGATGTGCGCGAGCGAGCGAGTGACTAAATAACGAACATTAATTAATCAAGTGCCTTTCTGCTAGCGACTCCACGCCCCACCCTGTGGGCGGAAAATAGGAATAATGCTGATGATATTGCTTTTATGCACGAAACGTGTTCTCATCATAATCGATGCCAGGGGTTTGTGTGGTGCGTTTTCCCAGGATGTGTTCCTGAGTTCGGTTTTTGGTTGTTGTTTATATCGAGCCCCTTACCGGACACTTACTGCCGTTGAATGTATCTGAATTCATTAGGTATTTGGTGAATTAATTGCCATCGAAAATTGAGCCACAGCGCCTCAATTGCGGGGGTTTGTTGAATGGGCCAGGAGCTGGGAATGACTATTATCGGTTACGATTTGTACTTTACGGTTATTAGTGACGCATCGGAATGCATATCAATTGCGTTGATGCGATTTTGCGGTGTTTTTGGTGGCTTTTGTTTTGGGCAGCAAATGAGCTTGTTTTGGTTCTTTTGAAGCTTTAAGTACAGGATACGTTTAATGGTAGGATTGTGGAGTAGTATATAACTTAAGGTTAGGGTGAGCATAGATAAAACCATTTCAAGAATTGGACGGTGTGCACCATTTAAAATTCTTCTCTTTTTGACTTCAAAGATTGGAGTCTTTGCGGAATAATAAAGATGTTCTGAGTACTTCGAAGTCTAAAGAGCAATCGAAACTGGAATTTTCTTGTAGTCAAATCCAGCTACAGAATCGTCGTAGCTGCTACTACTACCGAATAAAAAGGCTTCATAGATAGCATAGGATTTAAAAACAGCCAACTCGTTTAAGGAAGACTTCAAAGATCAGGAAACCTTAATCTCGCATTATCATCCTCATTGCTATGTTGTTTAAATTTTCCTTTCCCACAACCAAAAATTTGCTACTGTCCAAAAAACAACACAAGATTCCTCAAGACATCGTCACTGTACGGTAATGAGCGACCGAGCATACGCCACATCGATTATATCGTTAATACCACCGGTATCAAAGAAAAAGATAAGCGAGCCGTGCGAGCTGCAGGAAGAAGTGGTCTTTCCTTCTTCTAGTGAGCTCCCAAACACTCGCTTTTCTCATCAAACTACCGATTTAATCCTACGGATTCAAAAAGAAGCGCTCCGGAGGCATTATGTGTAGTCGTGAGCGAGGAGAGGTTTATGGCCATAATCTTCAAAGCTGCTTTTGCTGCACAAATAGTAGTCAAATTAGAGAAGCGTCCACCGTCTTATCGTGTACCGAACGCAACGCTACGAAGACGGAGACGGTCGAGAATCTGTTCATCTGAAGCTTTAGGGTGAAGATCTATCTGCTTGGCTATTTTTCAACCCCCTTGTTTTAGCCAAAGCGTCGGAGGTGTTAGTGTTCTATCATTCAATCTATTTTGCAACCAGCTTTGAGTTGGTACGCTAGCATCGAGCAATGCTTCTTCTAACACTGACACACAGAAGTCTGTTTTCTACCGAGGCGAACCTCTCAAAACTCAAGTGCCAGTGGAGGAACACTCTAACGAGCTAGCATTGTTTCACGAAAAAGAGAATCCTTTTCATTATGCGCCTCTCTGCCCCGTACAACAAGCAAACCGGGTCGATTCCTCACATCGACCGACCGAGGCGCACTGTTGTTTCCATGGCCGATAATTGCCACGGTCCTTTTTGCCCATCCCATCACCATCATCGTCATCTTCAGCGTCATCTGTACAGCGAGATAACGGAGTAGGATAAGGGAACATTTTGCCATCATTATCGTCATCGACTTCGGCACGGCCATTCTTCGAGTGTGCTGTGCTCGGTAATGTTACACTACTGATGGTTGTGATATGGTGGACTTCTCAGTTCTATTCTATCCCTGATCGTACGGAACGCGGCATTCATTATCCTCACTACGCCTTGCTGTGTGAGATGTGAGATTCAGGATGTGAGCACAGGAATAAAACAAGAAAACGCATGGTATGAAAAATACCATCCGGAGAAAGCATCGTTCAGTCAGTCATCGGTCTCCATCGGTGATGATGAGTTTTATGCGTTCGGCGAAGCTTAATCTCTCCGTGTGTGTGTGTGTGTGTCCCCGGAACGAACCAGTCTTTCCTTCTGGCTTGGATTATGTATAAATATTGATGCATACCGTCTTCTCGTGCGCCTTCATTTCGAATGTGTGCCTCTTCCCTTTTGCATAAAGGCACGGGGAACGGTCGAAACCGTTACCGTTTCGGCGCATGTGCCTCACCTTTTTTTGTGCCGGGTTCCTAGTGCGCAGCCGTGCGTCAACAAACGGACAGATTTTAGAAGCTTTCGAGGGTTTGTGTTTTTTCGGCATCGGAAAGTTTTAACCTTTGTTTTGCTGGTGCTTCGTAAAAACACACAGTTTCTGCGTACGGCTTGAGTGTTCCGAAAGCTTTATTTATTGGTAGAATAATTCCATCTCTACGTGGAGTTCATTTTGGGGTTGGTTACGTTGCAAAACGTTTGTCCTGTGTGGGTTGTGTGTTGCAGAAAGGAGTTGTCACATTGCTAGTGCACGGAGAACAGTTGGCAAGTGTAAATAAAGTATGAATACTTTCGTGTATATTGAAGTTTAAATCACAAAAGTAGTGTAATAGAAATGTTTGCCATACTCTTCGATTTATAAAATGAATATAATTTTGGGAAGTTTTTATGAACATTCGAGCGAGCCAGTCCCGGTCGTCAATCGCTAGAAGATTATCTTGATTTGTTTACTTTCGTCTCAGTTTGTGTTGATAAACAGTTTCCCACCAACATCCTCTAGTATGGGGAGGGGTTAATCCAGTTAGAGGTGGTGTAAATATATTCTTTCCAAAACCAAATTATAGTACTTTATTTACATACGCACGCACGCACAAATCGTACATCGGTGTTTGTGTGTTTGCGTATTTTTTTTAATGAAGAAACTACTAGTCACATTGTTTTGAAAAGAGTAAGAAGAAAGCTAAACACACATCGCCCTAAAACCAACACTTATTATCGATTTCGAAAACCGGCAATGAGATAACGATAAACTTACCCCTTCAAATGGGGCGTGCGTGTGTGTGTGCGGGAAGTTCCCAAAACAAAAAGCTCCACCAATTTCCTTTAACGAGTGCTAGTAGGGTGTACCACCAACACCGACAAAGAAGCCGTGGGAAAAGCGAATCTAATCAGTATTAGTTGCTTTCTCGCGGTCTTTCGCTTTTTTTGTGTCTCCTCTTTCTCTGCTATTCCATTTCTCTTTCTCTTCGTCTGCTTTGGTCTCTGCGCTCTTGGGTAATAGTGTGCGGGAAGGAGGGGGGCGGGGGGTGGGGTCAGAAAACATTTCTAGGGCGAGCGTGTTTAGACGCCAACATTCCACGTGAAATCGAAAGTCGCTGATCCCCGCAAAGTCGCGGAAAGTGTGTTTGAGTGTTTGTGTGCGTGCATGCTGTGCTTTTCTCTCGCTCACGCACTGACACATCGAAGCAACCCGGGAGCGGCTCTTGGATGATTTACGAAACCGCTCTCATTGCGGTGTGGTAGTAGTAGTGGTGCGTAGTGAAAGCACACCGCGGAACACACACGGAGCGTTTGCTTATTTCACCCTGTAGCATAAGGGTTGTGTTCGGTACGGCGGTGCAGACTGTCTAGACACGTTCGTAAGCTCAGGTGACGTTCAGTATTATACGAAACTGATAACATTTTGTTTATTTCCTTTGTTTTTCTCCACAGCTATGATACCATCTGCCCATCGAAACAAACGCAATCTGGTAGCTACTGGGATCTGTGAGCTGCAGCTGGACACAAATGTAACGAAAATCATCATCAAAAAGCTCTCGCCTTTCTAATACTTTTGTGGCCGTTCAGCATAGTAACGCAAAGTGATAGTGTTGGTGCGGTGTAGTGTTCTAGAAAAAGAGAGAAACCCATATCGGTGTGCGTACGTAACTCGTTTGTGAAGAAACTGGAACGAATAGAATGTCCTTTTGGGGCCGTCGAAGATAACGATTGCGATAGTAGTAGTGGTAGTAGTAGTAGTAGTGCGAATTATTATTGTTTACACATCATACACACTACGCGTTCAGCAGAACTGGGAAGTTCGTGAATGAATGCCGCCATCAGGGATCCTTATTTTAGCATACTGTTTTATTATCGTGAATGTGTAGTGTTTCAGGCAAATAATTTCTTGTCTCTTTTCACCAGAAGCGTGTGTCTTTTCCAGCATTCTCCGTGTATTATCAAGTGTAGCAAAAAAGGGAAGAAAATAATCTCGTGAGTGTGTGTGTGTGCTAGAGCTTGTCCAAGAAGCGAAAATTTATTGTACAATTTTGTTGTGTGACAAAGTTTAGAAGTTGGTGTCCAGTTTTTCTTCCTCGTCAAAGTAGTAGCGTCAATAGTGAATAAATATTACCGAAACGCCAAACGCAAAAACGGTCAGTTGCGCCGGATGGCGCTGCTGTAAACAAACACCGCAACGCAACAACACACAGTAGCCGGGTATTTCATTAGCAACGCAGTCGAAAATGGTGTAGCGAGTG
>KZ061961.1:250103-260515 GCA_002091835.1 Anopheles maculatus
CAAGGGAATGGTATCAATCGTCCGACAAGACACGTGAAAAGTACACTAAATAGTATAGGGTTTTCTAAAATGCTTCTATATTTCATACAATCAATCTGATGTTGAGATGTGCTTGCTTTTCTATTGATAACATGTAAAGCTACTTTTAAAAAGAAGCTTTCACTAAGTTTTTAAAAGTTTTTTCTGGTAATTATATTTTTGTTGTTGGCGGTTTAAAATGTAATTTATAAAAATGAAACAAAATTTATTAATCATTCTTGTATAAGAACACACATTAACCTCTTCTTATTCTTTAATTTTGGAAAAAAAGCTATAAAATTCCGGCAGAAATATCCTTACAATAAACTAGATTTACATCGCATTAAGTATATTGTATGTGTCATACCTCCTAGCAAGCATCTAGCTCTTTGATCGTATTGCAACATTTAAACATGTTTTTAAACATTTTTTATTTCCATTCGTTCTTCGACGACCTGTGTTGATACCATTCGTCTGCTACTAACTGTCACCCGAGTATTTGCAATCGACTCCAAGCTTTTGTGTGTGACTATGCTCCCACATATATGCGCGCACACCTAGAAGCATTAGAATCTATTGCACATACTGCTCCTCAATTGCATCGATTTGTGTTAAATTAGTCGAACGAAAACAACCAACAAACAAACAAAAGATCAGAAAGGGACTCTTAGCTATGCTGGGGTAAATGTGTTTGATCAAAAAATCCAACTCTTCACACCTGCAACTGTCCTGTTCCTCGAATAAAAATAATCACACGCCTGTGCGATCTGTAACTCTCTCTCGTTCCCCCTGTTTTTTTTTGTTGTATAAGATGCAAAGTATCATGTTGTAAAACGACTAGTATTGTTATCACTCTTATTATTATGTTTTTTAAATGATTGTTATTGCTACTTCTACTACTACTGCTATTACCATTTCTATTGTTATATTCGCAACGCATATTTATGTTAATTGTTAACTACTGTACTCGAAGCTAGTCATTCAAGTGGTTGACTATTATTATCGTTTTCACGTTAACATCATGCCACTCTTGTGTCAAAATGTTTGGGATTTTTTTTTCATATGCATTTTTTGTTTTGTTTTCTTTGCAAATTGGTATCGGTTTAATGTTTTAAGGAATGGTATCGATTTCTGACACGTCTATTTAGCATTATTTTATTTTATTATGTCTGTCCGGTGGCTTTGACTGTCCAACTACGTGGTATCAAACCATACGATAGTCGACAAGACCTAGCAGATCATTAAACAATGAAGAAGAAGTTATTTTATTTATGAAAGGAATCTGTATTTTGTTCGTAATAAAGTCCATATCATTATCCTCAATAGCGAATAATAAAAAGTAATAAAACACCTCTTTACGTTACCTGTAAATAAAATGACAAAAACAATTGCCCAAAAAATGTTGCTTTTAAAAAATTTATAAATTAATTTTTGTTAGCTGTCAACAAAATTTCGTTTTTATAAATGCTAAATACACCCGTCCAGCAGCAGCATATCCTCCTTACATACATAATGTATAAGCAGCACGCGCGCGCCTAATTTCTGTTCGTGACTATTCTAGAGAATGAGAACCACTTTCCACTTTGCATCGGTTGAGAGTATCCTTACTAGTGTTTTGTTTTATTTTGCATAATTGCAACCATATTTCCGTAAATAGAATTGTGATGCGTATATATGTGTATGGGTTCGGAATTTTAAATGTTGCTGTTGCTGTTCCGATACTGTGGGCTTTTGAATTGCATCCATAGATTAACATACCTTCAACACACGTGCATCTCCCGTACATTGGATTCCGAACCCATACACATATATACGCATCACAATTCTATTTACGGAAATATGGTTGCAATTATGCAAAATAAAACAAAACACTAGTAAGGATACTCTCAACCGATGCAAAGTGGAAAGTGGTTCTCATTCTCTAGAATAGTCACGAACAGAAATTAGGCGCGCGCGTGCTGCTTATACATTATGTACGTAAGGAGGATATGCTGCTGCTGGACTGGTGTATTTAGCATTTATAAAAACGAAATTTTGTTGACAGCTAACAAAAATTAATTTATAAATTTTTTAAAAGCAACATTTTTTGGGCAATTGTTTTTGTCATTTTATTTACAGGTAACGTAAAGAGGTGTTTTATTACTTTTTATTATTCGCTATTGAGGATAATGATATGGACTTTATTACGAACAAAATACAGATTCCTTTCATAAATAAAATAACTTCTTCTTCATTGTTTAATGATCTGCTAGGTCTTGTCGACTATCGTATGGTTTGATACCACGTAGTTGGACAGTCAAAGCCACCGGACAGACATAATAAAATAAAATAATGCTAAATAGACGTGTCAGAAATCGATACCATTCCTTAAAACATTAAACCGATACCAATTTGCAAATAAAACAAAACAAAAAATGCATATAAAAAAAATCCCAAACACTTTGACACAAGAGTGGCATGATGTTAACGTGAAAACGATAATAATAGTCAACCACTTGAATGACTAGCTTCGAGTACAGTAGTTAACAATTAACATAAAAAAAAACTGTTGAAATATCTGCCAAAATTTATCACGTCTGCAGGATATTCCATATATCCTAAAATTAGCATATTCTAATCGAACTTACAGTAATGGACAAAATAAAGTACGCTATGAAATTTAAATTCAAAGGCTATGAAAGATATCACTTCGGTATCTTTGGTTGAAAATTACAATTACATATGTTTTTTCGGAATACGGACTGATTCGACCTTCGAAAGCAATATTTATTTTTAAAAACAAGATTTTGTGGGTGATTCAACGTTTTTTGATGGACAAAATGAAGTACGCACTTCAGGAATTCATGGCTATAATTTATTATTTCTAAAATAAATACCTAGAATGACCTTTCCGCGCTTCTAGAACAGCTTATAAGCGTCATGGCATACTTTCCACGAGGTTTTAGATGTGCCCAAAGAGCTCGAACTTGCTCTCATCTATCCAGAGAACTTGTTTCCAGAAGTCCAATGGCTTTTCTATGTACTTCTGGGCAAAGCTTAGACGTACCGCATAACGAAGTAATGATGAGGTATACATCTTTAACATAAAAAATTATACAATTCGTCCATACGAAGCGTACTAAAATATCTAATGCAGGAAAAGTTATACTGATTTAAATATAATAACACAAAATGCGTACTTATTTTTGTCCAGTACTGAAGATAATGAATTTTTCAAGAAATAAAGCAAAATTAAATTTAGCAAACCAGAACAGAAGAAGATTAAACCGAAACGAATACATAAAATAGGAGTTTCAAAATCAGCTCGTTCGATCGGACAAAATGGCACCCATTCCCGACATGGAACAGATTTTCTTCTACCGTCTGCAGCATTGAGACACTAAACCAAAAATTCAATAACAAATAGACATGCAAGTGACCGCATTACTGTTATTTCTTTGTAATCTGTATCGTTACATCTACTGCTCCCCCGTACGTTTTCACCCATGCTCATGTGCAAAACAAATGTGTCATGTATTTTATATCACAAATAGCTTTTTGATTAATAATTTACCGCAAAACAAACCCGTTCCGTGGTTTGTAAGAGTTTCCGTTGTGGTTTGTTTTCCTCCTCTACCCGGTATAACAGTTTCTTCTCCATGTAGCGAGCCAGTGCATATTGTGTATTGTGTTGTGTTTTTTTTCGTTTATGCAAGTGCAAGAAAAAAGAAAAAAAAAGGAAACCAAACACACATACACACAACACGCACTGAAACATAATATTTACATAAGCTTTACCGTAATTGTAATTGTAAATGATATCATTTTAATTAATACATAATTGTTTTTAATTTTTTCTTCCGCATGCTTTTTGTCCTTTGTGGTAAAATTTATATTGCAAAATATCAAACTGAACTGAAACTGAAACTTCAAATCCAAAACTGATATGTACAACCTGCCACCACCACCACCACCACCATCACAACAACCTTACCACCTAAAACACACCACCAAATCTTATTATCTTCCGCCAAATCCTGCGTACTTACTACTACTATTCTACACTATACTACTAATATCCTACCTTTTTGCGCTACTTCATCTTCAAACCGCCAAAACACGCATCAACATATGCATACTCTGCAACCCGAATGTAAAACCGACCTTCACATGTAATCGTCGTATTGTTTTCTTTCGTTTGGTTTTTGTTTTATTGGAAACCCGTTTAATACTGGTTCTGTTTTGTGCTATATACGATTTACGAACTTATCGTGTTTCACTCTATCACTCTGTTTATCATTTACGCTCTGACAAAATGCGCAAATACCTGTATTGCTTGTGGTTCTGTTTCTTGAAAATGGTTGCAAAACAACAAAATGCTTTTATTTTGTAACTTTTCCCCTATGTAAAATATTACGATATTGAATTGTAATTGTTATTACCGTGCTTTATTAACCCCTTTTGCACTATTTCATGTTGGGTTTTTCTTTAAAAAAAACACACACACAAAAATGTCCTAATACGGTGGTTCCAACGTGTTCAAAAAAAAAAAAACTATTTCAAATCGCCGTGGTCGCCCAAAATCAATCACCACTTTAATTCCCATACACACACACACACCAACTCTCTCTCTGTTACATCCGGATATACACGCTATCCTTGTCCCATACTCCCTTGGCCTCGCCTCACAAAACAAACACACACTCACTGCAGTGATAGTGGAAGTAGTCCGAAAGAATCTTCCTTCACCTACACGTCCAAATCCCCGCCGGTGCAGTTGCATTCCCCACCACTAGCAAGCCGCCAAACGGCGGCAGCTCTTCTAATGCCTTACGGTGCCGCTGACGATGGTAGTATTAATAATAGATCTCAACAAATTCTTAGAGCCGGCCCGAGCCACATTGACCGGCACCGGATCAATATGGGCGGTAATAGTATGCAGGATCGCAATCGGCACACGATGAGTGCGTCCTCGATCGATCGCCATTCGGTGAGTTCCTGGCTAAGGCCTAAGGTTTTGCAAGGAATCCCGTTCTTAATGATTGCTTTTCCCTTTCGCTTGTTTATGGATGCAGAACCACTTCGAGGGACCGTCAAATTCGACGCGCGGCTCGGACCTGCATGGTGGAGGAGGTGACGCACGTTCCGTGCTGTCGATGGACTCGATGCGAAACAGCCGCGATAACAATGGCGGTGGTCGGGAGCGTTTCAGCCCACACTATCACTCCGGTCCGGGCGGAAACGGGTCCGGTCCGGCAGGAGGAGGTGGCGGTGGCGGTGGTGGTAATCAATCGTCCTCGCCGCCTTACTGTCCGGTGGATGGGATAGGTGGCAATGGTGGAATCAAGTCGGACAGTCCGTCGCGCAAGAGACGCCGCGTTTCGTCCCGATTGCCGAGCCAGTCGCCGCCCGCTGCCATCTGGGAGCATCGGCGCTCACCGCGTAATGGCGGCGGTGGCGGCGGTATGATGTCTTTAATGGGGACGGGCGGTGGTGGTAGTGTGAATGGCGGTGGCAGTAATGGTGGATTGGGAAATCATGCAATGAACGGACATCACAACCTGTCGCTGCAGCAACAGCAGCCCCAATCGTCGCAGAGTGTGCAGCAGCAGCAGCAGCAGCAACAGCAGCAGGTACCGCCACAGTTACTCCATCGGGACCATCCTCAGCAGCAGCACCATCATCACCAGCTACACCATCATCACCACCACTCGCAGCAGCAACAACAGCAGCAGCAACAGCAGCAACAGCCACACCACCACTCGAACGGTGGTGGCGGCTCTCATTTGCATCCAAGCTCGGGCGGTAATCTGGCAGCTGCCATCATTTCGCAGCTTCAATCCCACGTACACCATCCACAGGGCAGTCCCCCCATTCGCCGGCCACGCTTTCACCGTGAGCAACAACAGCAGCAGCAACAACAGCCACAGCAGCAACAGCAACAGCAGCCGCCCCAGCAGCAACAACGTCCCTGGGAATCGCTCACACAGGTATTCCAGCAGGCTTCGGCGGCACAGGCACAGCACCAGCATCCGGCCTCTTCACTGATGGTCGACATCAATCAGGTACCGGTCAGTCTACCGCTTGGTCATCACCATGAGCAGCTGTGGACGTACTCGGCGGGACCGCACATCTCGATCTGCTCCGGACATCCAGCTGCACCACATTTGCCACCATGTCAGGTAAATAATAACATCTAGGGCTTTGCTTGCAGAAACGCAAGATTTAAAGTTGGTTTATGTTTTGCAGGTCCATGGAGTGTACTCGCAGCCGTTTGCGCAAACCTGTGGTATCGGAGGGCACTTTGGGAGTTTCGCATCTTCCGCTGGCCCGGCCTTAGCCGTGCCACATCCACCACCGCACCAAGCGCATTATCAGCATCCACATCTGGCGCAACAGGTAGGCGCCGTAAAAAGTACATTTGATTAGACGATATTCTAATCCACTTTTTTCATATTTTGCAGCGTACCGACGGTCTTTCGCTGGATGGGTTGGAGCATGCCGGTGCATCACCATTGCATCTGTCGCCGTTGGCAACGCACGCGCACCATCTGCACAGTGCGTCCCCGCAGATGACGCAGCTGACTGCGGCGGCCCAACCGATCTACATCTCCACCGAGGTAAGTGCCGTGGGTAGTGAGGTGCCCCGTACGGGCGTCACACCCGCCGGAACACTGATCCCACTGATCGCGAACGTCCCGCAGGGTCGCAACTATGAGATACTGCACCGGACAGTTCGCCGGGCGATCACGGCACCGCGGCGCAACTTTGCCCGCTTCCACTGGCCCGGTCCACCACCGCCGCCGCCACCACCACCACCACCGGCACATCACCAGCACCATCATCCGGGCCACCATCACCCGACGCATCATCATCGGCCACATGCCCCACCACCGCCGCCGGCCGCTCTGCAGGCCCATCCACAACCGCTCGGCCATCCGCAACCGGCCCACGTTACGCTGTCGGCCACGACGTCCGCCTACTCGGGCATACTTCTGAACTTCCTGTAAGTGTGCAACAAACGAGCTAATGGCTCGACCTAAAATCCAACCCATTTACAACTGCGCTCGTTGCGCATAATGGTTCGCGAATGCTAACACCAACCCAGACCCGTCCGATGTCCTTTCAGAGCCATGTTCCCGCTGTCCACATACGGTCCGCCGGATCTCAACTCGCCCGATTCGAATGAGACGGAAAACTACGAGGCCCTGCTAAGCTTGGCCGAACGTCTTGGGGAGGCAAAACCGCGTGGCCTTGCACGGCCCGAGATTGACCAGCTGCCGAGCTACAAATTTAATGCAGAAACTCACACCGGTAACGCACACATCGTAATGAACGCGTGACTGTTCATTAATCCGATTTTCCTCTTGCTGTTTTAGGTGATCAAACATCGTGTGTGGTTTGTATGTGTGACTTCGAGGCCCGTCAGATCCTTCGAGTTCTGCCATGTTCGCATGAGTTCCATGCCAAATGCGTTGATAAGTGGCTCCGGGTAAGTATATTTGTAGACATGATTTTTGGTGGTAATCTCTGTACGGTACTCGTAGGTTGGGGTGCATCTAGAAGTGGCAACACACGTTAAGCGATACATTTGATAAATTGCGCTAAGTATTCCCTTTTTCGCCTTAACCCATCTTTTATAGTCCAACCGTACGTGTCCAATTTGCCGTGGAAATGCGTCGGAGTACTTCGAAAGCAGCGAGGAGCAGTAATCGTTTTCCGCATATCAACCGCCCATTTTTTGGTTGTGCGTTGCGCCATCCTCTACTCGATCTGCGGAAGATGTTGCCGAGATAAGCAGATGCACATGTGCGGTTGCTAACCTTCAATCAGAGAGTTTCAGTAAAACATTCAGCCCCATCTGTTAATATTACGCGTATTATTCGTGAGATCCAAAGCTTTTTTTTTCCTCTATCGCACGAGCGAAACAATTCTGTGAGTGTTCCGCCATTAACGAACCGTCAAACGCCACTGCGCTGTTTGTGTGCTGTTTTACGCTTTAATTGTATACGTTTCTTTCACGCAAAATAGTTCCCTCCGGTCCAGCAGCCATTACCGATAGGAGTCCTAGGGCAGCTAGAATTTGCAATCGTGTATTAGTTAGTATCGAGGAAAAAACAATGAATGTTTTCGCAGCAAGAATGGATGTTTTTAAAAATATAAAGTGAAGGGTAAGCGTGAAAATTTTAACAAAAAGTCCTGATTAAATACTTGAATTCATGTGAAGCTGCTTTCTGGTTTTTTATGACAAACAAATATTTACTTTTTGTCAGAAATGAGACGCCAAATGTAACTGCTGGGACGTTTCGAAATGCTTTTTTGTTTGCTAGAGGAAACTGTATACATATAAAATCATAATATAACATAATCTATGAGAAATGATGTTTATCACAAAGATAATTAAGAAAACAAAACGATATAACACGAAATGATAATGCAAGAGCCATTTCGCAAAACCACCCAAGAGCAATAATTCGAAAACAACAAACACAGCAACCAGCTCAGTCAACGTATACAAAACATGTTTTCATAGGCCATAATATAAGTAGCGAATGGGAAGCGAACTAATACTGCTAACTATGTATAGCGCAATTAAAAGCATATAAAGGAAAACAAAAATAATTGAACACAAGAACAAACAAAAGCCAACAAATTTAACTATAAACACACAGACACATTTTTATTCCAATAATAGAGCGCTTGGTGATATATATATAGATGTGAATATGTAACACACAACAATCGTAAATGAGAGCAGAAGGAGAGCTAGCAACATTTTAAACATTGTAACACGCTCCCCATTTTTTATGTTGCTACTAATGATCGATTTTAATTAGGTTTTATTATATTTACCTACTGTGTATCTTGGCTATCGTTTTAATTGGCTTTTTGATTTGTTATTCCTATAGTTTTCTGTTCCAGAGTTATCTGACCAGAACTCTAGGTTGGGATGCAATTGAGTATAAATTTGTGTGCCATGCGTTATATGCGTGTGTGGCCAGTATATCGGTTTCTGTTATCAGCATGATCAGTTAAACCTCCGCAAGCATCGTTCGTTGGTTGATGTAGCTGCATTGTATGGTTGTGGTTTTATAATCAGAGCATTACTAATCGAAATACAGCACGATCAACGAAGTATCTCACCTTGTCTCCACGAAGCTCTCCTTAGGGTACGGTATTTAAATTGAATGTAGGACCAATAATGCCATAATAGCTACACAGATTCAATGTAGTCACCCGCAAAACGCAAATTAGCAAGACGCAGCAAAACAAAAAAACAAACTAACAAATCTCATACAGACAAATTTTAAACCTTAGCGAAAGTTACCTTAACATTGGTTTTGTTTTTGTGTTTTTTTTTCTGTTGCATCAGTAGCATTTAATATTTTTGCAATACTATTTAGCATGAGCTCTGTCTGTTGTAATCACTACCAAATGTTACGTTTTGCTTGGGTGAGAAACGAATTAGTAGTAAACAGCAATGTTAGTTCGTAAATAGGTTAACTCGGTTTTCGGTTACTACCTTTTCCCACGTATACACATACGTTGCGCTTTATTATCGTTATTTCTTTGCACTTCGTTTTGGAGGAAACGTAATAGGGAAACGTGTAAACGTGACACGCTTAATATTGCTTTCATTTTTATTCTCGGGTGCACGCGCATACATTAGGAAAGAACTGAACATTGAAAATCATTCCATTTGTTACATTTAAGGCTTGAACAGTTAGGCGGGTTGGATATTGTTTACGATTACTGTTTTCCAATCTCTATGTTTTTTTTAACGTTAGCTTTCGTTTCCTGTTTCTCGGCGCAACACTATTGTCGTGAATGCATTTTAAATTTGTTGTATAAACACATTTTTGTTTTAGAATGTACGATAATGAATTAGTATACGTTTCGGTTCCGGGAATTTTATGCTTTAGTTCGTTTAGTTTGTGTGATTGCGCTAGACTCTAAGGTGCAGCAATTCAATTCCCTCAGAAGCTATGTAACAATTACTTCGAAAGCAATATTCTAGTGAGTTCCTGACCAGAGGATTATAATAGTGTCTTGTTTTCTTCTGTGAACCGCTTCATGATCTCTCAAGTGCGTGCGCGCGCGCGTGTGTGTGTGTAAAAATGTTTCGACAATGATAATTAATATCATGCTCTTTTATCCCCCGTTTTTATAGTGCGTGTGGCAGCCGATCTGTGCAACACGTTGTTCAAATTGCCATACAGCTTTATTAAGATATAGAAATCAAAATAGTTGTTGGGACGGGCAACAGACTCTCAACGGGCAACAGACACAAGAGCAACCCATCAATGTTTTACACCATCAATCACAAAATATACTTTTATGCTAGGTTTTGCGACAATTAGTTTCGAGTTTCGTGCAGCAGTGTATCGTTTTAATGAAAATTATTTTAACACGCC
>KZ061962.1:0-125633 GCA_002091835.1 Anopheles maculatus
GTGCTGCGTGGAATACGGAGAGTGAAGCCGGTGCCAAAGGAATGGAAAGCTTTTCCAAATCCGCCTGATGCTGGTCGAAAGGTGAGATAATTTAGTGGAATTTACAGTGCAAACTTTCGTTAGTGATGTTGGCGGCAAATTTAGGATCAGGCCAAAACTGGCGATCTTCAAAATTAATGATCGCAGCGACGTTAAAAGAAGGTAAACATCTCTCGTTCTGTGTGTATTTTGCTGCAAATGTTGGTGAAATCGTGTGAAAGTAAGACACTCCGTTGATAGTAATGATCAATCCTTGGCTTCCTAAGTATATCAAGTGGCAGTTATCCTTACTCGTACCATTAATTCGTTCGTGTTCTCCAGTTTATATGATACACGTAGCATGTAGCGAATCAGGTCATGCTTTCGCAACATCAACAAAATTATGTCCCATTAAGAAGCACAAAAGGAGTTTATTAAGGAAGTGTGTATTCCCTCGAGGCTTACACCCGTGAAGCACGTTTGTTCGTTACCAGATATTTAAGATAGACTTTAAGTGCCAAATAGCATCAATCAGTATTAATACTGATAAGAGTATTTGTACAAAGATTGTACGCAATGTAGTGTGTCTGGATTAACTCGTCATCAATTTTCTATGCCCCACGCTCATCACAGGATGTTTGAAGCAATGGTGATCCAGTTGTAACTTGCTCGTTTATTGGGCTACGGAGGTTTAACTACGAACGGAGCGCAAAGACATTCTGAATGTGGTGTGAAGAAGAATTTCACTGTACTGTAGTATCCATCGTACTTGCTTCTAGACAGCAACGATTGGATCGTAACCCGGCCAACTTACGCAACGATTGCATGCATAGATCGAGCTACTTTAACCGGTGTTTACGCACATTGACCCTAACGCTGGGATTGCATATCGTTTCAATGCACGAGATCGGTAGGATAACGCATTCCGCAACGTGTTCGTGATCGTGAGGTGAGAAAGATCGTTTATTTTATGCTACCTAACGTTCGTACTAAACCAACAAAAGTAAGGATAAAGAACCACGAAACATTCCAGTTCCCAGCGTGAACCGTGAGAGTTTCACGTACCGCCCCACCACCATTGCCAAGTAGCACGCAATCGTTGAAGCCTTCTCCATTCACGAACCAAACCTCTAGCATCCGTTCCGTTCGCGGAAGGTTTGTTTTGTTACCGCACCGCGGATGGTTTCGCGCTGTATCGTTCCAGACGCCGAAGCGAACAGGTTCGAGAAGCTTGCTGCTATCGAAACCGTTTCGGCAACTTCGCATTTCTGGCATTAGTAGCGGTGGCGTTCCTGACGCATTGTGACGCATTATACCGCCACGTGCGCACATGGTTTACAACAGAAAGACGATTAAAACAAAAAGTGGTTTAAAATTGTGGAAGAAAAACGATCGTATAGTGGCCCCTCGGTATATAGGGGCATGAGGAACTATCAGCCTGGCGGCGTTAGAAGTAGAACAGCATAACGGAACCCGCGTTTCTTAATCTGTTTGGCCTTCTGCTTTGGTAAGTGATAATTAGTGAAAGTGTGTAGTACGTTTAAATCGCATTCCTAGGACAAACGGCTTAAATTTCTGTCGATGACCATGTCTTCCAGAGCATGGTTCTGTGTGGCGCGTTCTGAACAGTTCATGGCTAGCCAGTTTGATGATCCTGATCCTTGGCATCATTCTTTCTCTCCTGTCAAGTGAATCGCTAACGATTGGCTAATATTGTACGCACGCTGATCGTGGCTCGAACTCACCATGCTGGGTTGCGTGCGTTTTGTTCGCCTAGTCATCTTTCATTCGACTCGCATCAACATGGAATATAACCGTCCCATAATTACATCGACTTTTGTTGTGAATAATGGCGCATGGCGTTATATTCTACCATTTCGATACGGTAGAACCGTTTCATTCCGCTTCGTAATGATGGTGATTTTGTATGCTTTGGTTAGTTGTCGTTGTCCCGCATTTGAACAGAGAGAGCCGTGCGGAGTGTTCTAAGGTTGTCGGTTTTAGCTTTGCCGTATGAGTTGTGAAAAATGGTAAATTGTGCGAGCATTATTAGTGTTTGTACAAATAAACAGCTCTTAACTCTTGACGTGTATACAAAAAAGAAACAATTTGGCGATTTGAAGCATGTTATAAAAATCACCGTAATTGTTGGCCCACCGCAACTCTATTATAGGTTCAAATACAAATTCACCAAAACAAGATGTCAATCGACGCATTACACACCGGACTCCAAGGTTAAACGCAACAAAAGAGGGTCATAACGTAGTGTGGTTAAGCCCGTTTTTTCGTCTTACACCTCTCAAACGCGGAGTTAGTTTGATCTGGATAAGACTGGTTCGTGCTGGATGATGGGCAAGATTCTCATCTCCATTCGATCGAATCTCTGTTCTGCCGAAGAGGGCTAAAACATGGCGAAATGCATACCGATACTGGAGTCTTCCTTTGCCAGAGGTCAAAACTCGCGAAAGTACACCCCGTTGGAACATTCAAGCGCTTGTCCAGAATTTTGCCCCGAGTTTGTACGCAAGGTTACACCAATTCCATGAAACTTGTTAGGGTGTGAAAGGTATGAGCAAAAAACAAGCACACACACACCTAAATGGGCTCGTCTCGGCAGGGAAATGGGTAATGCCCACGCAGTGTATAAGGATAGGGAGTAGTATTTCGGTAAACATGACTGCGCTATAAATCCTCTCACTCTCGTCGATTTCGAGGATCACATGAAGGGGTTCCACCTTCGTTCCAATCCCGAACCGCCCGCCGTACCGTTGATCAAGCATTGGCCGGTTTTAAGCCGGTTTTTTTTTTGTCAAATTGTCTTCTTCATCTTCGTAAACAACATGAAATTTAAATGAGATGAATAAAAAGTTAATCATGGAATCCCCCACATGGCGTCCAATGCGTCGTCAGCAAAATTTGCTTGTTTGTTTGCAAATGTTTTGATCAAAAGGTGCTCAACAAAAAGGATTTCAAAAACTAACGTTGGAAAAACATGCGCACTACTCTGAGCCGTTTGGATTGTTTACATCGCACGTGTTACTTGGTGGCTTACGGTTGATCATGAACAACGTTGTATCTGATGAGATAAAATGGAAGCTGTAAAGCTATCACCGTTTGCTTCTGTTTCCGTTTGCAGAGCTTTAGTGCTGATAAGCAAGACACTGTTTCTATGAACTATCTTTTCTTATTGTTGATGGTGCAAGTACTTTCTTTTTGACCGAATGAAAACACTTAGAACACAAGAGCAGTGCACCGAAGTTCTTTCCACTTTGAAAAAGATCGCTTGCCTTGGAACATAGTTGTGCGTACCGAACGATTGCTTTTACATAAACATCAAACAAACGGCAGACATTGTATTGCCCTACACCCTCCACACACACCCCCAAACAATTCTTATATCTGTAGGCAGACATTGAACTTCATCGCCAGATGCGTCGCATATCGTCGATAAAGTCGAACAGAAAACATTTGTGCCAATATACGCGCACACCCGGATCGATCTTAGAGCTAGTAAAGCCACGATAGTAGTCATGCTGATACACTAAAAGTATGTGTTTTATTACTTTCATATCACCTTCAATACGCAGCCGAAAGCCGTTAAAACATGGGCCTGTCACGCGTGGAGCGTGTTGTTCCCGGAACCCGTTGGCTTCGCGGATATACGGGACAGTTTGTGGTTGCAGATCTGATCGCTGGTATCACGGTTGGATTGACAGTACTTCCGCAGGGGTTAGCATACGCGACACTGGCCGGTTTGGAGCCACAGGTAAGATTTTGTCTGCGCATATAGGAACTATTGGCGACTAACGTTTCCTTTTCCGTCCACAGTATGGTTTATACTCTGCGTTTGTCGGTGGCGTTGTGTACGCTTTGCTGGGCGGATGCCGTGAGGTTACCATCGGTCCAACCGCTTTACTGTCTCTCATGACTAGCCGGCACACGGGTTATGGAGGCGAGTCCGGTCCGCAGCTCGCCATACTGCTCTGCTTCCTGTCCGGTGTGGTGGAGTTGCTAATGGCCGTTTTACGGCTTGGTGCGCTGGTGGATCTCATTTCGCTACCCGTTACGGTAGGGTTTACATCGGCCACAGCGCTTATCATCGGTGCGTCTCAGCTGAAAGCGCTGCTCGGTATCCGTGGTGGATCTGGGTCAGGATTCGCAAGTACCGTGCGTACGGTCATTGAAAAGATTCCCGAAGCACGTGTAGCCGATAGTATTCTCGGCGTCGTTTCGATCGCAGTTCTGTTGGCCTTGAGGGTAAGATATACAAAAGAGAAGTATCAGTAAGCACAGACGAAAAGCTCACATTTGTTTGTGACCTCCCTCTTTTTTTAGAAATTGAAAGACATCAAGACTCCCCCGGATGCTACGAGAGGGCGGAAGATATTGGGACTCGTTTGCTGGTTAGTCGCAACGGCACGGAACGCACTCGTAGTGTTGGTGACCAGTTTTGTCGCGTTTTATTACGATCAGCGGGGCCAACGGCCATTTATACTGACTGGCACGGTCAAGAGCGGTATACCCGATTTTCAATTGCCACCATTCAGTACAGTTCTTCCGGGAGGTGGAGGACCAAATGGAACGACCCCAGTACAGCTGGGCTTTACCGGTATGATCGAAGAATTGGGTGCATCGATTGCACTCGTACCAATCATTGCCGTGCTCGGTAATGTGGCCATTTCGAAAGCATTCGGTGGAAGTGGTATCAATCCGACGCGTGAACTGGTTGCCCTGTCGCTGAGCAACATCTGTGGTTCGTTCTTCAGTTCCTTCCCGGTTACAGGGTCGTTTTCGCGCAGTGCCGTTAATCATGCTAGTGGAGTGAAAACACCGATCGGTGGCATTTACACGGGTGCCCTAGTGCTTCTGGCATTGGGCGTACTGACACCTTACTTCCAGTTCATTCCAAAAGCGGCTCTGAGCGCGGTCATCATATCCGCGGTCATTTTTATGATTGAGTACGAAGTCATCCGGCCGTTGTGGCGCTGCAGCAAAAGAGAGCTGATCCCGGGCGCAGTAACGTTCGTGTTGAGTTTGATCGTCGGTGTCGAGCTGGGACTGTTGGCAGGAGTGTTGACCGATCTGGCGTTCGTAGTGTATCGCACAGCACGGCCCTTGCTGACAGTTAGTTTAGCGAACACGACTCCCGGCGCACAGTACATTTTGATCCGTCCAAATCATAGCGTTATTTATTTCCCTGCCGTCGAGTGGGTACGAAACGTTACATCTAAAGCGATCAAACAGCACGGCAACATTCCGGTTGTGTTTGACTGTCGGTTAGTGAACGGTGAGTTGTACGAGCGTTTTTTTTTTTGCCATTGTTACAGTATTAATAATGCATGTTTTGTTTGTTTAATAGAGTTTGACTATACTGCCGCGACTGGCTTACAAATGCTACGTAAAGAATTGGAAAAGAAAAAGATTTTTTTTGCCATTGTTACAGTATTAATAATGCATGTTTTGTTTGTTTAATAGAGTTTGACTATACTGCCGCGACTGGCTTACAAATGCTACGTAAAGAATTGGAAAAGAAAAAGATTCCTCTAATCGTATACGGATCGTCAAGCGAGGTAAGGAAGCTGCTGCAGGAGACGCTGAAGAGTAGCTTGCTAGAAGTATCCAACGATGAGGAGCTAGAGACACTGCTGCAAGAATTGTCGTCTGCCGAAGGAGGTAAGCATGAGCTGCGAGAAGTCGTTGCACCGCTCCTATCGTCCAATCGTACACCGCCCATCGCTGAAATTGAGCTTTCCTAAGTGTGTTGTGTTTCGTAAGTGCTTTTAATGTGTTGTATATGCGCGTCTGTAAATGTTTAGGTACATGTGCTTGTTTCGTTCACCTAATAGCTTTATTTCACGCACGTGTTCATCCAATCATCTGGCAAGATTCCATTGCACGTGCTGTATAAATTCGTGGAGCAAAGTTGATGTTCCTTTCTGTTTCTGTATCCTCTATTTCGACAATTGTTATAGGTGTATGTTAAAAAACAAAAACGTATGTAAAAGCTCTCCTGGATACAGGTTAAATATTTGTCTGAAAACAAATCTACTACTCCAATTGGCCATTGACCGACAGCTCGAATTTATTGTTGTACTATGTCCGTACACCGTATGTGTTTATCGATTAAAATAAATTAATTAAAAATAAAACTATTTAACAGTTATGCGGTTCTTCAGTTTACTTTGATGACAAGTACTTCGAAACTTGTAATGTTATACTTTGGAGTTTTGTTAAAGTTATTACTACTATTTGCAGAACAAATTAACTGTCTGTTCAAAATAATCGACGGATTCCCGGATAATCCGATCAACGCGGTTGTTTGGATCCTCCAGGGACTGGAACGGATGATTTCACAAACATTTTAAAATAATAAAAAAAAAATCGTGGTATGAAATAAAATGGACTGTTCGGTTATTTCTAGTTAATTTGAACTGTATTGGATAATTTATATTTACCATTTCTGTAGCATATTTCGTGCGTGTGTTTCAGTGCTTCTCTCTTCCTCCAGCTTGCTGGAGCGGATTACATCAGAGCTTTTGTTCCGGCTGGAGAAGTCCCATCACTAGGAGGCGAAAAAATCATCCAAAAGCTGTTAATCGAAAGCCAGCCATTTGCGGTGCCTGATCTCTGACTAGATTGAGCCGGTAAGTTCGTGTGTCTGCAATACAAATAGCCAGAAATTTATGCGAATAACATAATTGCAGTCTAGGTAAAAGTGCGATTAGTTAGCTGTGTAGTGAAGTTATACAATAACAATGCGATAGATGCTATGCGCGCTCACGATAAAGTGTAATTGTGCTTCAAGGCCATTCGGGAGTGATTTTCTATGCTAGTGTATAGCCGTAATTACGGCATACAAATCGATGCAATGGTGAAAGTAAAATGGTTCATGTTGTTAGAAAATGTTGCTGTTGTGAAACATTTTTGTGCTTTGCCAAACAAAAATTCCTATTGAAAAGCCACCCGTATCTAGAACGTTCCGGCGATGCTACGCAGACAATTCCACGTGACAGAAACTCTCCTACTCTCTTGTGTTTTGTAGCCGTCCGTGACGCATTCGCCAGGAGCGAACGCATGCACCGGTTTCATTTTTAACACCAACGAAAGGCGTTAATCGTTCGTTCCGTGTTCTCGGGTCAACACAACCTTTTCGTGCGTAAAGTCGAACTTTTCTGGCTGGTGCTGTGTTAAGATGAGCTTGAGGAGGGATGAACAAAACCTGCACCCCTATTTTTGGCAAGCTTGCAAGCTTCCAGTCATGAGCAAAGCGCTTACGACATATTGCGGCTTTTTCGGAACGGTTATATAATGAGCTCGAAGAGTTGGCTACCTTCGCCCTCTGTATCACAATTCTGGGGGATGTTTAAGTAATTTAAATTGTTTGTTACACTCATTGTCGTCTAAGGTAGTTTTAATTGTCTACAATAATTTAATTATCGTACCTATCGTACTTACAAGACCATATCAAAAGCAGTTTCTTTTGCGAGTTTGAAATAAAAATTTTATATAACCCATATGAACGGAAAAAAATATATTTTAGTTAAAGTCTTGTCGTTATCTTATCACCAACACGTAGCTTCGTTGCTAGCTAGCCAACTGATAAAGTGGTCGGTTGCTTGCTTTCCGGCTAATGTCGTAATGTTGTCCTGGTCACTTGATATCGATTTAACACTAGAACGTTTTGAAGCTAATCGATTGCTGTGTTTGTGTAATTTTCTTCCTCTTCCGGACAGGTGTCGCAAGGAACAAAGATTCATACCATTATGTTTGCCGGACTACTGGATGCCGCACGGAACTCCCCGTTCCGCACACCGTTCACACGTGTCCAATGCGACGATGGTAGCGCAGCCAGCGTGGAAAAGGCCGTCGTACCTGGCCGATCGGTTCAGGCAGCCGCGAGCCGCGAGGTAGAGTTCGGTTCGAATGAATTCTTCGGTCTGTGCGCGGTCGGTGGTATCCTGTCGTGTGGTATCACACACACGGCCGTTGTCCCGCTCGATCTGGTCAAGTGTCGGCTGCAGGTTGACCAGGCCAAGTACAAGAATCTGTTCCACGGATTCAAGGTCACCATCGCGGAGGAGGGAGCGCGCGGTCTGGCCAAGGGATGGGCACCGACCTTCTTCGGCTACTCGGCCCAGGTATGTGTGTATAGATAAGAACGTACATCGCTGTTTGTCAGGTCTCACGTGAGGGACACATTTCTTTTCGGTGCCGCCCATGACCTTTCTGGGCGTTGGATTTTGTTAGAGATGTAGACATGTGACCCTCCTACTTCAGCGATATCTGGCTGGGAATCACTTCTAATGCAAGCTGCACGATCGCGAAATCATTCAGTTCGTGTGAGTTTTACCTCCACACACCGGTATGGCGTTGTATGAGTAATTGAACTGGCCTTGAATCGGTTCAGTGTAGACATCATCATGCCTCTTACGCAATCCAGCGTGTGGCTAGCTTCGAAACGTGTTTGCACTCTGTGCATTGCGTTGTGGGGCGTCGTAGAACTTTGGAAATCAATAATCCACAGTTTAGATGACCTATTTTGTTATCTAATTAGAATATTCAATATAAAAATTCAATCCTTTGCAATACACAAGTTTAAGAGAAACTGTGCGGAAGAAATGTCTTTGTAAATGCAAACAAACCTAATAAAAACCAATTGTCCTTTTCAGGGTGCCTTCAAATTCGGTCTGTATGAAGTATTCAAAATCCAGTACGCCGGCATGATCGGCGAAGAGAATGCTTACCTTTACCGCACCTGGGTGTATCTGGGAGCTTCGGCTTCGGCTGAATTCTTCGCCGACATTGCACTAGCACCGCTGGAAGCGGCTAAGGTAAAGATCCAAACCATGCCCGGATACGCCAGCACGTTGCGACAGGCCATGCCGAAGATGATGGGCGAGGAGGGCGTTATGGCGTTCTACAAGGGTCTGGTCCCGCTGTGGTGCCGTCAAATCCCGTACACCATGATGAAGTTCGCCTGCTTCGAAAAGACCGTTGAACTGTTGTACAAGTCAGTACTAGTCGCCATATGTATCTGGTGGTTGTAAAAACCGGGCTTTGTTTTTACACAAACGTTTTCTTTCTCCCTTGCAGACATGTCGTACCGAAGCCACGTGACCAGTGCTCGAAGGGTGAACAGCTGGTGGTGACGTTCGCTGCCGGTTACATTGCCGGTGTGTTCTGTGCCGTGGTGTCGCATCCGGCCGACGTTGTCGTATCGAAGCTGAACCAGGCTAAGGGATCGTCCGCGATCGATGTGGCGAAGCAGCTCGGATTCATGGGCATGTGGAATGGATTGACGCCGCGTATCATTATGATCGGTACCCTGACCGCCCTGCAGTGGTTCATCTACGACGGTGTGAAGGTAGCCCTCTCGATCCCCCGCCCACCACCCCCAGAGATGCCGGAATCGCTGAAAAAGAAGCTGAACGTAGAGTAATTCGTTCCAGTGTGATGGGCTTTATTTTGTGATGGTGCACCAACTTACTACAAGTGGTGGTTTCGTGCTGAAAAACGGAAGGAAAAGATAAATGGCTCTGCACTACTGCTGGCAAAGGCTTCAAAAGTGTGCTTGTGAATGTGTGCGTGTGTAACCTATGATAATTATGTGCAAAGAAATGGGTTTGAATCGGATATTTCATCAAACCGAATGATATTGAAGTGTGAAACGAAGCTTCGGGTTTGAGACAGTTGTAACGAAGAACATGTTTTACGGCAAAGTGACCACGTATGTGTATGCGGCGGACTGGAAGTTGAAACAAAACCGAATCGTGTGGGCAAATGTATCTGTTGTTGCAAAAGCTAGCGGGCTGAAAGTTTACAGTGCGAAAACAACCAAACAACATCGTCGTGAATAAAATCCCGAAACAAAGTGAATTACGATACGATTAGTAAACATAGCTCTTCATGTGTTAAGTGTTGTTTCTATTACGTGAGAAATGTCCTTTGGGTTGACCCTTCCTTGAATGTGAATTATTGAAATGATTAGAAGATTTGATTGAATTCCTGTGTGCAGTATCAACATAATTGCGAAGCTAGGAAAGTGACTTTAGACGAGCAAAAAACCTTTGTTATGTAATGTTACCTCATTACCGTTGGTCCAATTTTTGACCTATATGTCGGATGAAATTAAGATTACCAGTTCTATGTTCCACCTATCTAAGATTTTTTGGCCAGACGTTCCATACCACTTACGAGCAATGTTAGTGTATTGGGCTAATACTACCATTGACAATGGCCGTTGTCCTTCGTCAGCTGATAAAAACGAAAACATTCGGTTGATGCATTTACATGCTGTGGTGTCGTCATTGATCGTAGCGTCGATTTTTTCTCATCTAGCAGGCGCACATTGCCGCGGCAACTGAATGTCATCATATACGAGTACAAACTGGGGGTAACATAAAGGGACACAATTCCTCTCACTTGGCGGCGGCGGTCTTCGTTTTGCGTTGGGGAGGTATTTCACTCAAAAGGGAGCAACCAAAAAAAAACAAAAAAACATCCGCCATTTATTCTCTCTCACTGTTTACTGACGTTACGCTCATCTGCTCATCTTACTTTCTCTCGTTTTGCAGTTAGCAGCAGATGCTCGCAGAATTTTCCTTCATTGAAATGGATGGAAAACGTGATGATCTGCGGGAGATTCGCTCGTACGGTACTGTTGCACAAATACACACACACGTGGGGCAAGGAGAGCATTAAGGGATCGGCAAATGTACCAACCACCCCTCGTGTGTAATAGAGCAGCAGCGTAGCCAGCCAGTGTACAGTAGCTAAACAGTACCGTGGTTTAGAGCGACCGTAGCACGGAAAGATCTCGCATCGCAGAAGGCGACGGATATTGAAGGTAACAGCACAATCCCCGGCTAGCTAGAGCAGTACACGGAAAAAGGTTAAGTAGGCCGAAACCATTTTTGTTTTGTGCAGTGAAAAAGAATCAACGTACTGTGTGGTATACATTTGTGTGCAAAAGAGTGGATCCGGGTTCAAAATCCTGGTTCCATTTTGAGTGTCCTTTGAAAACAAAAATTACCGTACCAAATCCTTCCCAGCGGTAACGACGGGAAGAAAACCGCCCGTTCAAGACGAATCTGTTAACCTTACCGCATCCACACATTCGAGGAAGTACGTTTTTCTTAGACATATTTTGTGGCAATCTGAGTGCTGCTTCTCGTTATGGAGGTGTATCGAAGGCGCTTGAGGTTATGTAATCGAAGGAACCATCATTCGGGTCGGCCGTATCATATGATAAGCGTCCGAAGCGGGACGGTCACATTAAAAGTTTCTGATTTCGGTTAAACCCGTTCGTGCGGGTTAAGTAAAACTTTTCTGGATAAGTAAGAGAATCGATTACATCAAGCTGGTTGCGCCAGAAAAGAAAACCTCAACAGGTACAGCAGGAAGGAAGGAAGAAAGGAAGGAAGAAAGGAAGGAAGATGGTGATGCATGCTGCTGTGTGCGCCAATGTCGTCTTGTTGCTTCGCGCGTGGAGCGAAATTTAATTTTAGACACACTGTCGTCCTCGTCCCACTGGCTGCTTCGTCTTCTTACGTTGGCAAGCATTTCGAAACGACGGGTTGTTCTTGAACTTGGACAAAAGCAGCTATCCCTGTTGGCTCTGTGCAATACGACCCCACCGGTGTGTGCCGATGGGTATAACCCTTTGGCCACCATAAAAAAACCAACACACATGCACATGGGATGATGGAGAAGGTTAGGATAGGCGGTGGTGATAGCGAAAGTGCTTTTCTTTTGGCATCAACTAACCGATCGAAAGGGAACCGATAATCGTCCGCGCTGTTTGCCTCGTGTCGATGAAAACTCTGTGCACTAAAACACTCAATGGTGCCACCGCACATGTTACGGTTACAACTATTTTTACGAGCAATCGAAATCGAACCGTGTGAAGGGAACAAAAAAGCAGGTCATTATGCAACATTGAACCTTCTGCTGATGTGTGTCTTTCAAGTCACTACTCGAGAGAATGTGGACTGCTGAGACGGATCGGGGGGTTTTGTTTATGCTGTGACGACGTGGTCTGCTTGTGGTCCACCTTCACCGTAACACACACACACACGCCGATCGGATAAGCGGGGTATGACGTTCGAGTTTCGGAACAGGGCAGATGACTGCCTTACATAATGATGGGACAAATCTTCTTCTTCTTCAGCGCTAATCGTTCGTGTAGCTAGTAATTATAATTTAACATGTTCTCCTCTCTTTTTTCTTTCTTATAGCACACCTACACCGAGTAATCTCCGGGGATTAATTCCAAACAAAGCCACAATCATGTTCTCCGCACTGCTGGACGCTGCCCGTAACTCGCCTTTCAAGACGCCGTTCACGAAGGCCCAGTGCGAACCGGGAACCGTTGCCCCGGTTCGAGGCCGCTCGATTGCTGCCGCTGCCTCGGATGAGGTTGAGTTCGGTTCGACCAAATTCTTCGTGCTGTGCGGTCTCGGTGGTATCATTTCCTGCGGCTCCACCCACACGTTCGTTGTGCCGGTTGTTTCTATTACGTGAGAAATGTCCTTTGGGTTGACCCTTCCTTGAATGTGAATTATTGAAATGATTAGAAGATTTGATTGAATTCCTGTGTGTAGTATCAACATAATTGCGAAGCTAGGAAAGTGACTTTAGACGAGCAAAAAACCTTTGTTATGTAATGTTACCTCATTACCGTTGGTCCAATTTTTGACCTATATGTCGGATGAAATTAAGATTACCAGTTCTATGTTCCACCTATCTAAGATTTTTTGGCCAGACGTTCCATACCACTTACGAGCAATGTTAGTGTATTGGGCTAATACTACCATTGACAATGGCCGTTGTCCTTCGTCAGCTGATAAAAACGAAAACATTCGGTTGATGCATTTACATGCTGTGGTGTCGTCATTGATCGTAGCGTCGATTTTTTCTCATCTAGCAGGCGCACATTGCCGCGGCAACTGAATGTCATCATATACGAGTACAAACTGGGGGTAACATAAAGGGACACAATTCCTCTCACTTGGCGGCGGCGGTCTTCGTTTTGCGTTGGGGAGGTATTTCACTCAAAAGGGAGCAACCAAAAAAAAACAAAAAAACATCCGCCATTTATTCTCTCTCACTGTTTACTGACGTTACGCTCATCTGCTCATCTTACTTTCTCTCGTTTTGCAGTTAGCAGCAGATGCTCGCAGAATTTTCCTTCATTGAAATGGATGGAAAACGTGATGATCTGCGGGAGATTCGCTCGTACGGTACTGTTGCACAAATACACACACACGTGGGGCAAGGAGAGCATTAAGGGATCGGCAAATGTACCAACCACCCCTCGTGTGTAATAGAGCAGCAGCGTAGCCAGCCAGTGTACAGTAGCTAAACAGTACCGTGGTTTAGAGCGACCGTAGCACGGAAAGATCTCGCATCGCAGAAGGCGACGGATATTGAAGGTAACAGCACAATCCCCGGCTAGCTAGAGCAGTACACGGAAAAAGGTTAAGTAGGCCGAAACCATTTTTGTTTTGTGCAGTGAAAAAGAATCAACGTACTGTGTGGTATACATTTGTGTGCAAAAGAGTGGATCCGGGTTCAAAATCCTGGTTCCATTTTGAGTGTCCTTTGAAAACAAAAATTACCGTACCAAATCCTTCCCAGCGGTAACGACGGGAAGAAAACCGCCCGTTCAAGACGAATCTGTTAACCTTACCGCATCCACACATTCGAGGAAGTACGTTTTTCTTAGACATATTTTGTGGCAATCTGAGTGCTGCTTCTCGTTATGGAGGTGTATCGAAGGCGCTTGAGGTTATGTAATCGAAGGAACCATCATTCGGGTCGGCCGTATCATATGATAAGCGTCCGAAGCGGGACGGTCACATTAAACGTTTTAGATTTCGGTTAAACCCGTTCGTGCGGGTTAAGTAAAACTTTTCTGGATAAGTAAGAGAATCGATTACATCAAGCTGGTTGCGCCAGAAAAGAAAACCTCAACAGGTACAGCAGGAAGGAAGGAAGAAAGGAAGGAAGAAAGGAAGGAAGATGGTGATGCATGCTGCTGTGTGCGCCAATGTCGTCTTGTTGCTTCGCGCGTGGAGCGAAATTTAATTTTAGACACACTGTCGTCCTCGTCCCACTGGCTGCTTCGTCTTCTTACGTTGGCAAGCATTTCGAAACGACGAGTTGTTCTTGAACTTGGACAAAAGCAGCTATCCCTGTTGGCTCTGTGCAATACGACCCCACCGGTGTGTGCCGATGGGTATAACCCTTTGGCCACCATAAAAAAACCAACACACATGCACATGGGATGATGGAGAAGGTTAGGATAGGCGGTGGTGATAGCGAAAGTGCTTTTCTTTTGGCATCAACTAACCGATCGAAAGGGAACCGATAATCGTCCGCGCTGTTTGCCTCGTGTCGATGAAAACTCTGTGCACTAAAACACTCAATGGTGCCACCGCACATGTTACGGTTACAACTATTTTTACGAGCAATCGAAATCGAACCGTGTGAAGGGAACAAAAAAGCAGGTCATTATGCAACATTGAACCTTCTGCTGATGTGTGTCTTTCAAGTCACTACTCGAGAGAATGTGGACTGCTGAGACGGATCGGGGGGTTTTGTTTATGCTGTGACGACGTGGTCTGCTTGTGGTCCACCTTCACCGTAACACACACACACACGCCGATCGGATAAGCGGGGTATGACGTTCGAGTTTCGGAACAGGGCAGATGACTGCCTTACATAATGATGGGACAAATCTTCTTCTTCTTCAGCGCTAATCGTTCGTGTAGCTAGTAATTATAATTTAACATGTTCTCCTCTCTTTTTTCTTTCTTATAGCACACCTACACCGAGTAATCTCCGGGGATTAATTCCAAACAAAGCCACAATCATGTTCTCCGCACTGCTGGACGCTGCCCGTAACTCGCCTTTCAAGACGCCGTTCACGAAGGCCCAGTGCGAACCGGGAACCGTTGCCCCGGTTCGAGGCCGCTCGATTGCTGCCGCTGCCTCGGATGAGGTTGAGTTCGGTTCGACCAAATTCTTCGTGCTGTGCGGTCTCGGTGGTATCATTTCCTGCGGCTCCACCCACACGTTCGTTGTGCCGCTCGATCTGGTCAAGTGCCGGCTGCAGGTCGATCAGGCGAAATATAAGAATGTGTTCCACGGATTCAAACTGACGCTGGCCGAGGATGGTTCCCGCGGTCTGGTGAAGGGATGGGCACCGACCTTCTTCGGTTACTCGGCACAGGTATGGTAGAACCTGGCATCGAGTTCTCATGAGCTTAATGGCTAAGCCTTAAGCAACAGGTATATAGGTGGCACATCACACGCGTGGCTACGTTTTTTATACCTACGTACCAGATAATGAACACTAATAGACTTAGCACACAAGTGTCACATTGTGCGCCACCGTACAATAGCCAATACGTGTGATCTTGCGATGACATTCTCGCTCAGCCTCGCTCTTATCAGCTGCATACGGCGGAATTGTTTGCGTTATTTACGTTTGTAAATGTTTCTCCTCATTCTCCCTTCTTCCCAGGGTGCGTTCAAGTTCGGTCTGTATGAGGTGTTCAAGGTGCAGTACGCCAACATGCTGGGCGAGGAAAATGCCTATCTGTACCGCACCTGGCTGTACCTGGCGGCATCCGCTTCGGCTGAATTCTTCGCCGACATGGCACTGTCTCCGTTCGAGGCGGCCAAGGTCAAGATTCAGACCATGCCCGGATACGCCAACACGATGCGTGAAGCTATGCCGAAGATGATGGGCGAGGAGGGCATTATGGCGTTCTACAAGGGTCTGGTCCCGCTGTGGTGCCGTCAAATCCCGTACACCATGATGAAGTTCGCCTGCTTCGAAAAGACCGTTGAGCTGCTCTATGCGTGAGTGCTTTTGTTTGCTTACATTGGGTTGGGTAGGTTCACTTAAAAATGGATCCCCTATTTTGCAGCTATGTTGTGCCGAAGCCACGTGACCAGTGCTCGAAGGGTGAGCAGCTGATTGTGACGTTCGCTGCCGGTTACATTGCCGGTGTGTTCTGTGCCATCGTTTCTCACCCGGCCGATGTGGTCGTATCGAAGCTGAACCAGGCCAAGGGATCGTCCGCGTTCGATGTGGCGAAGCAGCTCGGATTCATGGGCATGTGGAACGGTCTGATGCCGCGTATCATCATGATCGGTACCCTGACCGCCCTGCAGTGGTTCATCTACGACGGTGTGAAGGTAGCTCTCTCGATCCCTCGCCCACCTCCGCCAGAGATGCCGGAATCGCTGAAAAAGAAGCTGGGAGTGCAGTAAACATCCTTTCCTCCCTTACACCCCATGTTATCCTACTTCCCTACTGTCATCCTACTCTCGTTCCCAAATTCGTACTTTAATATCTTCTGTTAAGGATGAATGTCTTCACGTCACTCAATTTCAAACACGAATGCTTCTAATGCCAATAATTTTAAGAGACTAGACAAAACAAAAACAAAACAACAGAAAGCTACACGAACTAAAAACGCTGCGTGGATTGTTGTGTTGCCTGCCAAGCCACGTACGCCTGTCGCTTCGCTATGCGGAAGTTTTTAACAACAAAAAAGGGTGAAAACGGTGTGTGGTGGCATAGTAAATTCCAGTATTGCATCGTGTGCAAATTGAAATTCGAAAGTAAGGTTTCGAACAATTCACGCGGCGGGCTTTGCCATCAACGTCAACAAGGCCGCAATCGATGCGTGTTCGAGGCTTGGTTTGTGCGACTGGATCTGCATCTGAAGCGATGAATTATACACACAAACACACCAAAGTCGTTGAATAAAATGGAAATTTAGACGGTACAAAAAAACGAAAAATCAAAAAACCTTACGAGTTACCGAGTTTTACACGTTATTCGATTTAGAAGGTAGCTTATAGAACCCAAATGCTAAGTGGGTGGTTGTGGCTTTACCTGGAGTTTAACTTTATTTCTTACTTTTGTTCATACGTAAAAATCGATTTTGTGTTTTAATTACAATGTTCTTTAGCTTATTGTTGTAGTCGTTAATGGTCGAGTACTCATTTTTCCAGATATCTGCCGGAACAAGGCAAAAAGAAAATGAAAAGTAGTCACATAATCTTTTGTAGGATCACTTACGACGCTCCACTTACCATAAAGTAGTTGATTAAAGATGTAGAACGATAGCATCGATTCCTTTGTAGTGCTGTACCCAAGCTCATTGATTAGTGCTTCCGTGATGAAATCCTTCAACACTAGCTCCAAATTCCGGTTGTACTTTTGCACAGTTCCACCGATAAAATTTACCTGCAAGAATAGTATACAATACAACATGTTCGATCAATTTAGTTCATCTTCCAAGTGCGCCTTTTCGTATAAGCAAATCTTACGAGCGAAACAAACGACTCCTGATCGGTTGTAATGGATTCCTCCAGTTCTTTCAGCTCCTCGATCCGGTTGATCGGGAACTCAACCAGTTTCAACTCGTCCTGCTCAATAAATTCCCCAATCAGCTCACTATCGGAATCAAGTTCCAGCTTAAGCTCCAATCTTTCGTCGCCCGTACTACCGACAATGACACCACCCGCTGTAGGCATACTAACGATTCCGGATTGTCGTGCGGCAGCTTCGAGTGCGTCGGCCTGCTGGTTCATATACACCACATTTTCCAGCTTCTTTTCAATTTCGTCCAGCCGGGCGATAATCGATTTCAATGTGGCCGGATCGAACGTAGTGCTGTGCGGATCGGCAAAGGTTTTGTGAATTTTCTGTATAACGGCTGTAATGGTAGTAAGAAAGAGTGGCGCCCACTATAATTAAGTTAAAAAGGCAAGTTATGTACGTACGTACAAATATCATCCTCGTCGTCTTCGATGTCAACCTCATCGATGCTCGCATTGGTACGGAACTTTTTCACCTCGATTCGGATATCATCGGAAATGTTGAAACTTCTTATTGTGGTCGAGATGTTCGATTGTATCACATTCATAATGTTGCGGTTTTAATGCTGCTTCTGCGAGCAAAAGTTATCTGCAGAACATCCCTGAAAATTCCGAAATAAACCAAAACAACCAAGGTCCGTTGTTTTGACAGCTCAGCGAGTGCCTAGTGGTTGTGACAGTTGTGGAGAAAAGCGTCACAGGGAGCGAGCCGGAGCGAGAGAGAAAAATTCCCATTTTTTAAAATTCGTTGATCCGATGTTGTTTACTTAATTTTTAGCGATTTATTTATAAAAATAACACGCAATGCTAACACTTTGTAACACGAGACTTATTAGACTAAGTTTGAGTAGCCAAAAATCCATTCAACTCAATATTATCGGTATAATAGGGTGCTATGTGCATCTTTGCTTTATTACTTTCTATCGTACATACTTATCTATTTCGGATTATTTTTATCTTTCGGTTGAACATGGATCATTACCTTTATTGCACCATCCACACCGTGGCGCGTCGTATGGAAAGCTTTGGCCGTTTCTTCAATGTTGAAATGATGGGTGATAAGCCGCTTTACGTTCACTTTACCGCTAGCCACCAAACTGAGCGCCACCGGGTAGCTGTAATACATTACAAACGTAAAATAGTCATGAATTTCTCTCGCTAGAATTGAAACGCTCGTTATTCTTTACTCACTCGTTACAATACCGGAACACGCCCCGGATGTCTACCTCGCGTGCAAGCGCATTCACCAGTGGCAGCTTCACCTCGGGGGCACCCATGCCCACCATTACACCAACTCCTCCAGCCTTGGTCGCTAGGATCGTTAGCCGGGCCGTTGCTTCCGCACCACTGCAATCGATCGTTTTATCCGGCGCACCACCCATAAGTTCATGAATTTGCTTTACCAGTTCGTCCTCTGACGCATCCTTCGGTATGACGAACGTTTCATCCGCCCCCAACTCCTTGGCCACGTCCAGTCGATTTTGTAGCAGATCGGTAACGAGCACTTTGCCGGCACCCATCGATTTGGCCACTATGAGTGTCACCAGACCGATTGGTCCGGCGCCGAGAATCAATACCTGCGAACCTAGTCCAACGGTAAGATTGCCATCGTATGGCGGTGTGGCGCAGAATATCATATCCGCACACAGATTGTACGCACCACTCTTGCAGTATTCGCACGTGCGACATCCGTACCCAGGTTCGATTGCAACACGGTCACCTACTTGTAGATTCTTCACCTTGGCTCCTACCTTGCTCACAACACCCGACGCTTCGTGCCCGATGACCATGGGTTTTTTCACGATAAAGTCCCCGATGCGACCCCTGACTAGGTAGTGCACATCAGAACCACAGATTCCCACGACGTCCATCTCCAGCAGGACTTCTAAAAATGGTTGTGTATATATGTTGTACATAGTTGTTTTACTGAAAACTAAATTTAAGCTATACCATCATCTTTGGGCACCGGAATGGGACGCTGCTCCAGGCGTAGATCCTCAATACCGTACAGAACGGCAGTCAGGTTGTCGGGTTTGCTAGCCATCGCGAATGTCGTGAGCCTGCTTATACGATGTTGTGCTCGTTCCGAGTTTAAAATGCGACTGAAATCAATTCGAGTGTAGCGTGCAGCTTTATCTCCCCGTCGGTAAGCGCTAGACTGATGATGTTTTATTGGATTCCGCTACAGTTGTGAGTGAGCTGCCGATAGGGCTATGTTTGTCCGAGTCTTCAAGATGACGGTGAGTGTTTAGCAGAAAACAACGCAACGCAACGCAACGCTATGTGTGCAATAGTGATGGGCGCTCGGAATCGGAACTACCTGGTTCCGATTCCATAGCTGGAACCGGATCCGGAACCGATTCCGGATCCGGGTGCGGAACCGATTCCGGATCCGGGTGCGGAACCGATTCCGGAGCCGGGTGCGGAACCGATTCCGGAGCCGGGTGCGGAACCGATTCCGAATCCGGATGCAGTGGCGGATTAAACGGTACACGGACTGAGCGGCCGCGCGAAGGCCCGAGTTCGTAGCACCCCCCCTACTTGGAAAGAACCAGTTAAACACATTTTGCAAGGGGATCCCGGATCCGGACCTACTGTTCGGAATCGATTCCGCAAAATTCGGAGCGCTCCGGAATCGATTCCGATCAAATCGTCATTTCGCCCATCACTAGTGTGCAATTATAACCGTGGATTGTTTATATGGAGGACATTTACAGAAATCACCTTGAAGTTGTATGACAAGCTGCAAGAATGCCTACAATGAAAGTGAGAAGCTTGCTTTTAGTGTTTGTAATACTGTACTCGGGCTCAAAAAACATAAAACAACCTCTTACATAAAACCAGAGAAAACGGTGATCATATCAAACCTGCTGACTTCAAATCCCTTTTTTACGTACTGAAATAACATTGCATCATTAAAACGATCTAGTTTCTCTAATATCTTACTTTTAATGAGAAGAATTAGCCTAAAAGACACACGAAGAATATCGACTATTGATAAGGAAGGCACAGCGTTACCCAGTTTGTTTACATCACACGTCGAGTTTATTGACATTCTTAGGCCATGGTCCTATAAAGCATAAGTTTATCGATCAACATAAACTTAATTCGTGTTGGGTTTTTGAAATTTTGCAATAAATTATGTAGATTAATTAGTTTAAATTAGTACTAATAATCAAGCTGCGACTAACACTAGAGAAAATAATCATAAATGACATTCACTTACATTGAAGCCATCATAACACGATAGGACCTGTTTCAAATCCCATCTGGATCATTACCAAATAGGTATTTTAACTGTTCATAAGATACTTCCTGGCGATATGGCCGAAATACCACACGAAATTGTACTCTAAAAATAGTTGCGACAACCAGTTTTCACTGTAAAATGCCACAAACCTTCATGTTATGCAAATTGGTGATGCTATCAGCGGCAGTAGATTTTTTTTAAACAATATTTTCCAATACTAATTAAGCACCTATTGTACCGGCCAACGATGATAAAATCGATCCAATAAAGATGCAATTCGATTAATGAACGTTGTAGTTGGGATGATTAATCTGCATAGACGAGAGCATGTGTGTCGTCAAAGAAGGGCTTGTGGCGCTGATTAGCTTTTCACGTGACTGGTGCTACACTGGCCTTTGGTGCATTACATGCAGCGTTTAATCCATCGGCATTCATGGCGTTCATTGATTACTAGCCTGCATTAGTTGGCGTAATACATAAACAGTAGCCAGATGATCCGGATGTTTCAGTAGCTTTTAACGTGCACTGCCGAGCTGAGTTAGTTTTGAGTACATTACCAGTGAACCAAGAGTCAGAAGTACGGAATGGCACAGAGAAAGAATAAAAATTTTGCCGGTGTGGTGTACGGAGTCGAAGATTTCCGCGTGGTGAGTGATGGGTAGTAACTGCAGAAAAGTGTAGTAAAAACCTACAGTTTGGTGCTTTCCTCATCATTTCATTTGGCAGGAAGAAATCCCTACACCTAGACCACGCGATCATGAGGTTCTGATCGAGATGGATTGTGTGGGAATTTGTGGTTCGGATGTGCACTACATCTCGCACGGTGGATTCGGTGACTACAAGCTGAAGGACAAGCTGGTACTTGGCCACGAATCATCCGGCGTGGTGCGGGAAGTTGGACGAACGGTGACGAACCTTAAGGTGGGCGATCGTGTGGCGATAGAACCAGCGATTGGCTGTCGTACGTGTCGTCAGTGTAAGGCCGGTCGGTATAATCTCTGCCCGGAAGGTGTTTACTGTGCGACGACGGGCCACGGGAATTTGTGCAACTTTTACACACATGCTGCCGATTGCTGCTTTAAACTGCCTCCGAATGTCACGATGGAGGAGGGCGCACTGCTGGAACCGCTCGCCGTTGCCGTGCACTGCTGTCGTCGGGGTGGGGTCGGTATCGGTAGTACGGTGCTAGTGCTGGGTGCTGGACCAATCGGGCTCGTTACGATGCTGGTGGCTAAAGCGATGGGTGCGGCCAAGGTGTGCGTCATAGATCTGATGGAAAGCAAGCTCGAGCTGGCGAAAACCCTTGGAGCTGATGCCATCTTGGCCGTTAGTGGGCACGATGCTCAGGAGGATATGGTGAAGCGGATCCATCTGTTGCTTGGTACTGCGCCAGACATTAGCATCGAGTGTACCGGGGCGGAAGCGTGTGTACAGCTGGCTATAGCAACTACCGTCCCGGGCGGAGTGGTGACTCTTGTCGGCATTGGAGCTATACTGCAGCGCATCCCAATCACGACAGCCTTGGTGCGTGAGATCGACATCCGAACGGCATTTCGCTATGCAAACTGCTACCCAGCGGCTCTGGCGATGGTGGCCAACGGTACGATCGATGCGCTCAAACTAATAACCCATCATTACGATCTGACCGAATCGGAACAAGCGTTTAAGACGGCACGGTACGGACTGGACGGGGCGATCAAGGTGATGATCCACTGTCAGCCAAGAAACAAGAATAATCCCCAGCGGAAAGTGTAATCCCAGGACGCGGCACTGCGTAGTGCTAGCGTATAGAGTCAATAAAGCGTTATAGTATTCGCCAACTCAATCGTATGTTTATCAAACCAACGTGACAGCAAGTATTCCGGATCACGCAGTTCCGCGTCACGTTACATAGCGTTATGTTGTTCACTGATAGTAAGATGCTTTCAGCTTCAAAGCGTACGCATTTAATGGTTTATTTGAGCATCCCTGACCTACTGTTCCGTTCTTCTGCGCCCGCTTGTCCATCCATCCGAAGTGGCTTCCGCGATGCTAATGATAGGCACGACGAGTTATTATGACACACGAAAGAGCGCACTACAAACGATGGAGGCGCGCGATTGTTGCTGTATGCGAATGAAGAATCATTGAGGGTAATTTGATTGGCCCCGGTACTGCAGCCCATCTGCCTTGCTAATCTGGCGCAGGTTACAGTGCCGAGTGGCGCACGGCACCAACATCGTACACGGGAACACGTTTGGCACCAGTTCGTACCAGTTGTTTAGGATGATGCTGGAAATAATATTATCGGCAGGGGAGGCATGGCTCGCCCCATCAATGCTGACGTATCGACAGCGTCTCCGTTGTGGGGGGTGCTGCCAATAGAGTACACCCGATGTAGTTCAATGTACACAACCGATTAGATAACCTTTCAGGCATCATAAAACGCTGGCCAATACACGCGTGCTACTAGAGGAACAAAACAAACCCGTAGCGAGAAAAAATAGAATCGGAATAGATTGCATTGAAATGACAACAACGCAGGGTGGAATTATGTTTACGACAACAAAAAAAGGATCTTTTCGGTGCTGGAGGATCATCGCGGAATACGGCTTGAAACATGACTGAGAGGAATTTAGAGCAATAATAAAATGATAAAGCAACGTGGGTCCTCCCTTTCTAAATGATAATAAACCAAGTTCAAGTGGTCAACGTGCTGTGTGTACTGTGAGTTTCGGGTGCAAATATACATTTCACGACACTCTACCGGCAACAGGTTCGATCTCCCTCTGTCACGTTCGTTTGGTGCACTAATGACAGCGGGTCGCATAATGAGCTACAAATATTTGCAAAACTGAAATGATCCTCGGAGCTTCCCTTCACCCTGTCGCAGTTTGCTGAAATGAGCCCGTGAACATAATCTTACAGAGGTGTAGTATATAAGATCGGTCCCGAACTCTTCACATCGTCAGTAAACGGTGCACGTACGTACTATCGAAAACATGGCTCCTCCGCAACAGAACATGGCAGCCGTGTGTTACGGCCGGAACGATCTGCGACTGGTGCCGATCGCGACACCCGAACCAGCATTTAATGAGGTGGTGCTCGAGGTGGACAGCTGTGGGATCTGTGGTACGGACGTCCACTTCCTCAAGGAGGGTGGTTTCGGGGATCAAAAACTTATCCGTCCCTTGGTGCTTGGCCACGAGTCGGCCGGTGTTGTGCGCCAAGTGGGCAGTTCCGTGACGCACCTGAAGGTGGGAGATCGTGTAGCGATCGAACCGGCAGCCGGTTGTCGTACGTGCGATCTGTGCAAAGTGGGCAAGTACAACATCTGCCTCAACGGGAAGCATTGCCCGACGAAGAACCACGATGGCAATTGTTCCAACTTTTTCACACACTATGCCGACTGTTGCTTTAAGCTGCCGGACCACGTTACGATGGAGGAAGGTGCACTGCTGGAACCGTTGGCTGTCGGTGTGTATGCTGGACGGCGGGCTGACATTCGGTTAGGCAACAGTGTCATCATCTTCGGTGCCGGTCCGATCGGGTTAATTTCACTGGTCGTAGCGAAAGCGATGGGTGCTACCAGAACGGTGGTGTTGGATTTGGCAAAGGCCAGCAAGCGGCTGGAAGCGGCCAAAAAGCTCGGTGCCACGGCGGTAATACCGATCGGGGCATCGGACAAAGAGGATGACATCGTTGCACGGATTCAGGAAGTGCTGGGCGGACCGGCCGATCGTGTGTTGGAATGCACTGGCAGTCAGCCGGGCATGCGCATCTCCATCAGGGCGACGCGTAATGCCGGTATCGTGTGTCTGGTCGGGTTGGGAAATGAAGAGGTTCAGCTGCCGATGGTGGATGCAATTTCGCGCGAAATTCAAATCATAACTGTGATGCGTTACAACCATGAGTAAGTGGTGTGGAGTTCGCTGGTTAAATGGAATTTATTTTAGCATTGCCTTTGATCCTCTATTCCAGCTATCCGGCAGCCTTAGAAATCGTTGCCAGTGGGTACGTCGATGTGAAGCCGCTGGTTTCGCATCACTTTGACCTGAAGGACGTGAATGAAGCATTCCGGGTGGCAGCATCGGGCGAAGGTTTGAAGGTGATGGTGCATCTTACACCGCGGGACAGCAACAATCCGAAGAAATTCGTTAACTGAGCAGTCAAGAACGAAACTGATTCCATAAATAAAAAAGAGAACTTTCGCTGCGTAACTGTGGGTGGCTGCGAGTTATTGTCTACCTGTGATATGTCACCAGTGTTAAGCTGTGATAACGCCGGCTATTGAACAGGCATCCCGCGGGTTGGCCGGCTTTATCGCAACGTGATCGTTAACTTGTTTGATTACCGGCGCCTTCAACAACGTCAACGTTGGGCGTACACAAACATGCGCAACGAAATGCCGACCGTTTCTATATAAGCTGCCGTATTCCAGCGCACGAGTTTAGTTCCTTTACGCTAGGTCGATCTATCGAACCAGTCCGGCAGTGGCAAAAACAGTGAGCGGTTAGCGATGGCACCGAACAAAAATCTAGCAGCCACCGTTTACGGTCCGAACGATCTTCGGCTGGACGAGCGTCCCATTCCGGAGCCAGCGTTTAACGAGGTGGTGGTCGAGGTGGACAGCTGTGGCATCTGCGGCACGGACATTCACTTCCTGAAAGATGGCGGTTTCGGAGCGCAGCGGCTTATCAAACCGATTGTGCTTGGTCACGAGTCGGCCGGTGTGGTGCGCAAGGTGGGCAGTTCAGTGACGCACCTGAAGGTGGGGGACCGGGTAGCGATTGAACCGGCAGCCGGTTGTCGTACGTGCGATCTGTGCAAAGTGGGCAAGTACAACATCTGTCTGGATGGGAAGCATTGTACGACACAGAAGCATGATGGTAACTGTTCGAACTACTACGCCCAGTACGCTGACTGTTGCTTCAAGCTGCCGGACAATGTTACGATGGAGGAAGGTGCACTGCTGGAACCGTTGGCAGTTGCCGTCTATGCTGGACGGCGGGCTGACATCCGATTGGGACACAAAGTGGTCATCTTCGGTGCCGGTCCGATCGGGCTGGTATGTTTGATTGCTGCCAAAGCGATGGGAGCGACGCGCACAGTGATTCTGGACCTGGAGCATGCGAAACATCGGCTGGATATTGCGAAAAAGCTCGGTGTTACCGGTGTGATCGGCATTCGGAAGGAGGACACAGAGGACGATCTCGTCAAACGGATACACGAGATACTGGGCGGCCCGGCTGATCGAGTGTTGGAGTGTTCGGGATCGCAGCCGGGAATGCGTGTATCGATCAAGTCAACCAGAAACGCCGGTCGTATCTGTTTGGTCGGGCTGGGCAACAAAGACGTACAGTTGCCGATGGTGGATGCCATCTCGCGCGAAATCGAAATCACCACTGCCATGCGTTATAATCACGAGTGAGTATACCGGGTTCGGTGGGAAATATTTTCGTTCGCCGTCGATTGCTAATGTGTTTGTTTTGCGCCTATTTTTAGCTATCCAGCTGCGTTAGAAATTGTTGCCAGCGGGTATGTGGACGTGAAGCCGCTAGTTTCACATCACTTCGATCTGCAGGATGTGCATGAAGCTTTCCGGGTGGCATCGCAGGGAGAAGGCATCAAAATTATGATCCATCTCGTACCACGGGACACTAACAACCCCACAAAGTTTACCAACTGAAAAAATGAGCTTTTGTATCTCACAACAAAACACGGGAAGGACGTATAAAGTTTAGTTTTATCAAAAGTTTAAATTTCTTTCGTTTTCTTCTTCTACTGCACCTTCGGCCCTTGAACTTCGAGAGGTGATGGGTTGGCTTTTTTATTTGATTTTATGCTTCGGGACAGGATTCGATACCTGCTACTGACCGTGATTTATTTACTTTTAGGAACATATTTCAAATTATACGATGGTGACGCTTTGTGCAAAGCTCAACCACAATCAAAGTTTGATACAGGTTGTTGGCTTTACAGTAGACTTGAAAGCTTCATTGCAAAAGGAATAACTTTAGTAATCATTCAGTTAATCTCCAACATCAAGAACATTAATTATATGATTTAATCTACCGAGAAAGATTGAAGTCAGTTTTAAGACTTCTGTAAAAGGTTTGACCGTATTTCTACTATGAAATGTTATAAGTTTAATGAAAAGTAAAATTACGATGAAAAAAGACTTGCAAGGCGGTAAATATTTGATTTAAAAGTATCAAAAATAGGAGTTTTCAATCTAACAAACGAGAAGTTTTATTATGATAAAATATTATCATATGTTCCCGAAAGCTTCAAAAAGCTCGTTAGTTGAGCTTTCAACGGGACAATTACAATTTTACCAAATTGGCGAACGTTATAGGCATTTTTCCGTTTAAGAATTGTGTGCTTTATTTTACAATTTTTAAAACGATTTTGTATTCTGTTCTTTTCTTCTTTTTACGTTGTTTACGTTGCTAGTATCTCTTTTGTCTATGGATTTATTTGGAACAATATTATAGTCTGTTAGTTATACTTTACTAGTTTCCCGTTTTCTCATAAATGGTTGTTCACTATAAGGAATGCCTTACTGGGTTGTTACATTTATATGTAGTTTCGTACATCATCCATGTTACTACTTTGACGCACGATTGCCCATCTCATCCTTCCACACTGGCGTCTTTGCCAAATTCATTCGACATAACAGCGTCAGCGTTCAAAAACGCTATCAAACAAAAGGGTACCTGTCAGTAGAGAGTTCAAAAGTATTACAAATTGTAGAAAATTTAATTAACAAATCATTTCAAAAGTTTTGCAAAACATATTTACAGTAAATCTTGCCTGATCCCGCCTCCGATTGAACCTTGTCAGATTTAATTTTCTCCGAGAAGATTAATCATTAAACCAGAAGCAATCTCATTAAGTGTCAGTGTTTTTGCATTACTTCAACAGGGGAATCCATTTGTTGCTGCAAAATACATTAATCACTTAGCGGTACGTAGGATGGATGGACAAGTGCACAGCGCTGTTAGTACCGGCGGCCTGTCTGGGGAGATTAAAATGGATTCATCGAAGTGAGAAGGCGCCATTTTGTCCGATAGTGGACGTCTTACGGTTAGCGCATACAGATTGAACGATTGATTTTATTGCGATCGTTTTTGGGGAAATCGTTTGACCAATGTGCTAATGCTGTAAGGCATGCAAAAACAATTCAAATTGTTAGATTATGTTAGACAACAAAAAAACCGGTTTTCCCTCGGAACGATAAAATGCTATTAGCTTAATTGATGAATTGCTCCATGCTTTTGTATCACCTTCCCATAAGATAAGCCGCCCGGGTTACCGTAATTGCTGCAATACAAATTTTCCACGAATTCAACAGCACCCTCCACTTGAGCCACCGGTTTGCCGGCTCAGAGAAAATAGGTGTAAATTACACGGAATTACACACGAAGATGTTCCTTCCCGATCCGGCTCACGTTTCACCGTGCGCTATAAACAAGATCTAAAAGAGTAATAAAAAGATTAGTTAAACGGCCTGTCCGCCAACTGTCGCTGCTGTGTTTGTTTGCCTGTTGTGCTCTCGGTTGTTCTCTTCAGCACGGCAAAAAAAAGGGTGCTGTGAACAAAAGTTGGACCAACCGTCCGCTTTCGCAAAACACAAGGAAGGAACACGTGTTTTGTTCAGCATCTTCTGGCGGGCTGCTACCCGGAAACACTCACACACACACACACACGCACACAAGCGAAAGTGAAAATGTCAGCTTCCATCAGATTGCCCTAAGTCAATATGCCACCAGTTGAGGCGTCCGTGGATGGAAAAATTAGCCTCCCGGCATCGGACTCCCGGCATCACCAAGGCTGGTAGTTTGTTCTCGCGCGTAACGCCCGTATCCATGCCGGATCCGTGTGGTGAATCGGAAATATGTCTACGGTGACGCCTTTCGAAACCGTGCACCGTGCGACGAGCCATTTTGTTTTCGTCCTGATCCTTTTGACACCCTTTTAAGAGGTTGGACATTGTAACGGGCCCGCATGGCTTTCACTCACGGCTCCCCTAGACGCTCGTGCCGCACGTTGAAGCTAAACGCCTAAATGGGCTTTGAAGTTGAGAGCCCCGGAGCTCATAAATCTTGTTTTCACTCTATTTGCAGCGAAGGGAATGGTGCTGTGCCGTTACCTAAAGGCCGCGAATGGAAGTGGTGGAAATGTATTAGCAAAAGTGTGTAGGCACACGAAAGAAAGCTTTCGAACGCGTAATCTTTTTGCCGCCGCCGGTTCGGGGCATGAAACGAACTCGGAACCATGGGCTGACACATGACAGCAAACTAACGCCCGTATCCATGCCGGATCCGTGTGGTGAATCGGAAATATGTCTACGGTGACGCCTTTCGAAACCGTGCACCGTGCGACGAGCCATTTTGTTTTCGTCCTGATCCTTTTGACACCCTTTTAAGAGGTTGGACATTGTAACGGGCCCGCATGGCTTTCACTCACGGCTCCCCTAGACGCTCGTGCCGCACGTTGAAGCTAAACGCCTAAATGGGCTTTGAAGTTGAGAGCCCCGGAGCTCATAAATCTTGTTTTCACTCTATTTGCAGCGAAGGGAATGGTGCTGTGCCGCTACCTAAACGCCGCGAATGGAAGTGGTGGAAATGTATTAGCAAAAGTGTGTAGGCACACGAAAGAAAGCTTTCGAACGCGTAATCTTTTTGCCGCCGCCGGTTCGGGGCATGAAACGAACTCGGAACCATGGGCTGACACATGACAGCAAACGGATCAACTGACGGTCGCAACCAATACCACCATCACTAGCACAAGTTCCTGGCCGACTGTTTAGCGTTGGGTGTCTGTTGGTTTGTGTCTCGTTGCTTAAAACAATGGATCACACCGTCTTGTGACAATGCGCAGTCAACGGAGCGTTTGAATTTATCGTCCTTTCCCGCCTGTCACCGATATCTAATCGCAATCGTGTTTGTTTTATGTTTCCGGTAGCCATTCAATGGTGCCGGTGCGGTCGGTCGGAGCCTTCGTTCGTGCGAAACGATTCTCCCCGCCAAACGTTGCCAAAGAAACGAACTTTTCGAGAATACAAGATTTATGATCATCATCACACAGACACAACACCGTCATAAGCACCGAAATAAGGCGTCGGTGTCGTATGTACGCAGGTTTCGGGGGTTACTGTATCCCATGTCCCCGGACATTCGGATCCGGAACCCGGAAAGGTGCTGTGCATCAAATGAAGAAGTAAGCTGATCTGAAGCTGGCAGAACGCAAAAAACCCGCGCAATTAACTTTCGAAACCGATAAAAACGGAAACTTCATTTGGTGCCCGTTTTTTTTTTCTCTTTTGGTTGGGTCAGTCCGCCGGTGGCAAACTGACCTTTTTTTTCGCAACCTTTTCTTCACTGTTGCCGTTGCAAATAGATTGTTCCAACGAACGTCCCTCCCGCCTCCCCCTCGTTCTCCTCTTCTCAGCCACCACTTCGACAACGGTTCATCATTACTCAAGGAGATGTGTCACCGTTGTCATCGGTGTGGGGTGGATTAGGGGTAAAAAATGAAATCAATTGTTTTCCCTTAAAATGGCGTCCCTTAACCGCGGGAAAATAAGAATGAAGGAACAGCCGGGTGTGCTCCCGTTTAGTCCTTTTGCTCCGACACACACACACACTTTTCTTCTCTTTTTGTTCTGTTCCGGAGAAACTCATTAAAAGTTGTCCTAATGTTTCGTGTGCGCTGGATGATGGTTTTCTTTTCACTTTTCCGCTACAAGCACTTTTTTTGTCATTAGACCCAGTTTTTCGGTGCTTTTTGCCGCTGGTGGTGGTACCCGTGCATTGTCGTCGATGCTTTAAATTTGTGTTTGTTTTTGGGGTTTGTCATGAATTTTGTGACAGCTTCTTTCCCTCATTTTGGCACGGCGTACCGGGAAAGGTTAAATAAACCGGAAGCAACTAGCGCAAGAAATAACAATTTCCAGCTCCTCATTCACATTCACCGTCACACTTTTTGTTTAACCTTCCCGTTTTACAAGCACCGACCGTTTCAATTGTTGGCAGGGGGATTGTTTGTTTTGTTTTGTTTTGTTTTTAGTATTTGCAACTTTAAGCGTAAGAATAAATTAATGATGCAGAGAGCAGAGCGAGAGGGGACGAGATATGAAACAAATCTTAAATTAAAATTGGTAACACGACAGCTACAATGATGCAGGCAGCTGACAAACAATTGGAAAACTTGTCCCCCCCCCGCCCCCCACGAGTCGCGCCTTCTTTAACTGATCTATGATGCGTGAGTTTTTGCTGTTTCTTATTTATGTTTGCCAGGAAAAAGGTGAGAAGTGTCGTGAGTTTTGCACTTGAACACGATGAATGTTGGTGGAGAGACAGAGAGAGAGAGAGAGAACGAGAGCGAGAGACTCTAATGAGTCTTATTTATCATCAGCATAAGACAACCGTACCGTCCTCGCTAGCAATCGTGGGGTCCCATGGTGGTTTATCATGGGAGGCAGACCAGCAGATTGATTGACTGGAGCCGGCAGATGGGAAAGTTTTGTTTTGCTTCTGCAGGCACGAACACGATGCTTATGCTTAAAGGAGTTGGAGAAGTTGGAAGCTTAATTACACACACTTTACGCATACACAGCCAAGAGTACTGACTAATTTAGTGTAGCTCGGTTCTTTGATGTTTAATTTCGGAACTGGATTAAGATTAATGGTGTTTGATTAACGGTTAAACGTTTCAATCTTAAAACATTGATTAAAACATCTGGGACGATGAAAGCTCAAAATCACAGAACCATACTAGTGTGTAATATGATGAAGCTTCTTTGTATTTTATGTTTGATGTAATTAAATTAATCCAAATGCTTCAGCTACGGGTAAACTAAGTAATGGAAAATCAGAAATGGCATGCCAAAACCCCTCGAGGTAGTAATGCCAAAGGAGAAGAAGTTTTACATTACATCAAACTGTTATAGCACGAGATTGAATATAATGTAGAACAATGTCACGCAGTAATTGAATATTTTTTTCGTTTAAAATTATAATTCTCTAATCTAACTTTAGTTCAAAGTGATAAAAACTGATGGAAATGAGAATTTTAAAGCCTGATTATAAAGGAATGAATTAATCGAATATAAGTAAAATTTTATAATATAATAGAAGGATAAATTAATAACACAAATAACAGATGAATCAAATATAATAATAGAGTAATATAATGTAAAAAATAGTTGAATAGTAGAGAGAATAACAAGTAAATAATTCAAATCAAAATAAAATCCCATTCCTATTTGACGTTTGAATGAGTGTACCATAAAGATATCTTGAACTACTAGCTGGATAGATGGTAGAACTACTAGTACAAGAAAGGTTCTTTAAATATTACTTGCTTTATTGATAATTTTCATTGCATTGTCCAGTGAATGCATTGTTAATTAAAATATAATTTAATTTACATACGTTTTGATAGTCACTGTCTGCATTCCTCGTTGTCGCTAGATGTTGTCTTGCCATGTTTGCGAGATGAGCTATTTCATTACAGATAAATCAATTACGTTCAGAACGCTGCTTACAGTGAAGAATGTGGGAAGGGCTATTGAGGAAAATACGGAATCTGCGCAATTCCTCGGTAGGTGCAATCACAAGTTAATCATGAGTTGTTGTACCGAACCAACAACAGTAGCTGTTAATACTAGTTCGCTTTCCCGATCAACGTCGTACGATCTATTAATAGAAGCACAATTTCCGGCATTCTGTACAGAAAGCGTTACACTCACAGTGTGCCTTCGATTACTGGCTTTTGCTGTTAGCATGCTGCGTTCCAGCATGAACGCTCACGCCTGCTGACACAAACAGAAAACTTTTTGTTAATATTTAACAATATATTTCGCAATTGCTTCTATTTTGTGCCTATTGCTAAGCGGATGAAAAAAAAAAGTTCACGCTTTGCAACATCATCCAAGACGTAAATATGGTCGGCAGGTGAATTTTTGCTGATCAGACCATACCACCAACATTCCACCCCGTTGCCGCTTCAAGAAGGATTCAGTCAATAATCGAAAACAGGGGAGTGGAGGAGGGGGGGGGGGAAGGGAAAGGGGGAAAAGGAAAAAAGAAATAAAAACTCGGAAGACATCTCAACCTGTAACGCGGCAGTCCGTTGTTGTCTTCTACCGTGTAACTGTGTACAGCGTATAGTACAGATAACACGCCGAAAAGAAGCTTGAATTGCTCGGAAAAATTCGTAAGATTTTCCTGATTATATGTGTGTGTGAGAGCAGCTTTTTGTTTCAACTCTTCTGACTAAAAGGAAAACCGAAAATGAGCTTCCGAGGGTTGAGCATCTGTTTTACGCTCAACTGTTTGCCATCGTTTGCCAGCATTGTCGATTTTTTGTTTTGAGGCACCGTACACCACCGTAAGCCCAATTATTGACAGATCCCATGGGAGAATGAAATGTGCCGGCATATGACAGGTTTGACAGGTTAGGGGAGGGAAAAAAGAAAATCATGCCACAGCCAGCTGCAATGGGAAAATGCCACATTTTTCCGGCTCCATTTATGTTTGCTGATTAGATTGGAGCATTTGATAATCGGAATGGTGGATGAAGGGTACTTACGCTGAACTTATCTAACCCTTAGGACTTGAAGATACAGCAGAAGGAAATGGCGTGCGTGGTTTGTGGATTGTAATTAAGTAGAAATAATATCGAAAATTTAAACAGTAGAATAGCGCTATGCATGATGCCCTCCGGCTGAGGCGTTTGTTGCCATGCAAGGGAAATGCTTGTCAATAATTTCATGACGTTATTAAAATGAGGTTAATAAAGACGAGATTATTCAACGGAGCCGAAAGTAAATACAGAGTGTTGGGATGTCATTTCACATTATCAATCATCGACGTTATAATTACACTCTACCCTATTGCCTCTAGTCTTCAAGCAATTATTCAATAGTTCACCTTAATTATTATAACAAGTTCAATGCTTTAACCGACGAAAGCATACCGCACACTACTTATTGATGAATGGTACGTTCTAATTAACCGTATCCTTTCCAATCATGACTATTGCCGGCGCCGGCGCTTGCAATATGAGTTTCGATTGATTGAGATGATATTTTGCATACATATTTCCATAACAAAACAAATAACCGAACGGTGTTGTTTGCAATTTCGATGTGAAATTGATCTGATCAATCACGATGGAGAAAATAATTACGACAGGCGTGTATTGAATTATAGCTTGAACTGGCTCATTCGTCGTTCAATTACACTAAAATGACCACACCGATAGGTCACGCATTCATGCTCCATTTTCTCGATCGACCACAAAAGACAGTCATCGTTGAGTTTTCAAATTTCAGGCTCACATTAGCCCGTTGGAGACACGCAATCGAGCGCATCGTGAATGGGATTTTGTTTACGAAATTCTTTCCACTCACGTTTGTACGATTTATCCCCTTGGCATGTGTTTGTTTTTTGCGCTGACGTACGTCGGCCGGTTATGATAGCTACCGGATGTGGATGTGAAAATTTTCACCGACACACGATTCTTCCCATACCTCGCAAGTGTTATGATCCGATGTTGACTCAAACAAAAAAAAAACCATCCCGAAAAAACCCAGGGAATCAGCAGCAGGCATCAGCATAAATTTATCCGTGTGCCATGTTTGGCAAAGCGTAATCAAAAATTAATAGAGACAAATTGATGAAAGGGATTTTCGGGGGATGATTCTATCCTTGCAGTCGGTCACGACACGTGGATGGAACAGTCGTACAAGGAATATAAGAAACGCGAAGATAAAAATAACGCTCGATAACGGTTGCGCTGAGATTACAAAAATGGATTCGGCGAAGGGATAATGCTTTTGATGCTTTTAAAGTTTGCTTTTAGATTTATGTTTGTACATTTTGGAGTAAAACGTATCAAGAATGAATAGAAATATTATTTAAAATACCACAAACCTTTCGTGTTCTTTGTACACGTGTTAAACTCTTCATTGTTAATAGCTGTTTGCGGGCTGTCGGACGATGAAATCTTGTTCGATATTGATTTTACATCAAACATCCAATAATTCTTACCTTCCCGTGATGCATTCCACACGGCCAAAGGATCTTCTTATCGTTAAACTGCATCCGTACTGGTTCGCACATCATAATACCACGCACAAGCATTGGCACGTTTCGTAGCAGAAATTTTTCATAATAGTGCCAAATCCTCACTTCATCAATCATGTTGAGCTACACAGTATGTGAAGAAATGCTTCCCTATGCTGGTAGTGCTTTGGAGCTTTCGAGGGATCGCTGCTTTTTTTTACACACACGTTGCACGAAACACTCGTAGCAAAAAGGAATCATCCTGGATCAGCTTTTCTTGTAGAGGAATTTCGCATATCAATCGCAACCGGTACCGAACGGAAGTGGCGCTATCTGTCTGTGTTTGCCCGCTGCTTTCACGTATTCCGTACGTAGCCCGACGGTGCACTAACAGTAGAGAAATGTGGGCTACCGAACGGGAGCCCAAAACAGCCATTCGAGGGACTGAAATCAATCGGGATAGGATAGCAAAATGATTCCAAAGCGAATATCATTTAAGCCGTACTTTTTTGTCAGCCCCCAAAACTGTTAGCGCTTTCGGGTGGGTTTTGATCTTTAGGGTGTAGGTTCGGTTGTTTCTTTATGCAGCCATAATGATTCCAAAGCGAATATCATTTAAGCCGTATTTTTTTGGCAGCCCCCAAAACTGTTAGCGCTTTCGGGTGGGTTTTGATCTTTAGGGTGTAGGTTCGGTTGTTTCTTTATGCAGCCACCAAAATGGTTTAGTTTTCCTTTTTCTCTTCCCCCGTTTGCTTTCCAGCCACTCAGCACGCTTCCATCCCTTCGTGTCGCGGTGTCACATCCCGGTGCTTTATTTCGCGCGAATCCGACAAGCTTTCCGGATATAAGAGCTCGCTGTCCGACCACGCCACCGGGTGTGAAGGTAATTTATTAAGTTTTATCTTCAGCCTTGGCTGCTTCCTTTTTCCGAGTGAATTGTAGCCAATGTGTACGACCTCGAGCGACACCCTCACACCATCATCATCATGCGCACCATCATTGCCATCATCATCATCACAACGCATCAATAGTTTTGGCGCCACGGTGCTTTCCACGATTCCGGGCGCTACTGCCGTCTTGAGAGTTGAGTGTGAGTGAGGAAAAATTGCCCAAAAAGAATATGATACGGTAGCAGTTTTCCACCCTCGAGAAAACTACCACCGGAACATCTTGCGCCATGTGCTGGCGCACACTGGGCGGAAGCATCCCTTTTCGGACGGGGATGGTTGTTTTCACTTTAGCCGTTTCGGCACGGGATCCCCGACGCTAGTGTGCAGTGCAGTGGTCCCACGTGCAGCATCTTAAACTGGGTGACCCCAGTACATGTATGGTGCGCTGAACGTTTCGGGTAAACTTTTCCCTGCTTAACGATACAGATTTTAAAGCCCGATCGTGTGCTCAATACAGAAATCGCGGTGCAGAAAACAGCTGACCGGAACAGTTTTGCCCGAACGATACACGTTTAGCGCTTGGTGGGAAACTTATCTCGCAAACTGTCATAAAGTACTGTGACCTAATTGGATTTGGGAAAAATTTATCGTAGTACCCTGCCCATGCCGTGAGGGGCGGGACCGGGTAGAGGAAGTTGCGACAACCAGAGGAAACAGAGCGCAAATGTTTAGGCAGGAGCAGTGCTGTTGTGCGCGTGTGCTTTGTGTGAAGTGTTTAGGGGCAACCAGAAATAAAAAGTGTTGAGAAATCAATTAATATATTTAAGCTACCGCGGTAAACTATAATTTGGCTAAGCATAAGCATTTGCAGGTTAAACCGCGGAATTTATTATGTTTTTTTTGTGGGCAAATTTCAACCTGTTATGTTTTCTGCTTCTTCGTTTGCTTTGCTTCTTCCAGTCTATTGTTTCGTTTTCTATTTAACGTGCTTGTATATTTGGTATTTTTAGAATTTATTTCCACTTTTTTGAATGCCTACCGTTTCTGGATAGATTTTCCATTTCAATTCAGAGGAAGGCCAGCCATTTTTATTTGATGATAATGATAAATGATGATTTATATTTCCGAAGTAACAAACTAAATAAAATTTACGTGTGGTTGTGTGTTGATAGAATCTGAAAAACTACCACTAAACCATTAGGCTGTTGTCCTTTTTACTTAAACAAGCTTGCTAACAGATCCGCCTGGATGTATGCAATTTGTTACGTTGAGCACTTTTGCTTTATTCATAAAGTTGTTTTTGAAAGCTAAAGCTACGTTACGACATGTGTGGTTTAAAATGCATACTTTTCAGGCTCTACGACCTCCATCGTGGACTTCATCAAGGCTGTAGAAGTCCTCGATACTGCCCACGGTTCATTTCGGACGAACGCCGATAATATCCTCACCTTTCTGACTAACACTTCGACGTTATCGTTAGGTTATTCAGTAACATTCTCATGACATGACCAAACAACTGGAACCTTCTTCTTCTTTTTCTACATCCGAACTCCGCCAGATTCGATACAACCTGATCCGAGCTCAACGAGCTCTCAATGCTCCTATACGCCTCGTGTTGATCGAGACCGCATCCCCATCACGTACCCTAACCATCGCATCCTTCCGGTTTTTAATATCGATAAGCATCGTGAAACAGCTCAACTAGCACATGGTTCATTTTCCACACGCCATACTCGCACACATCACGCCCACCGTTCTTCTGGATTGTAGGAGTTTATAGTAGTCCCCTGAACAATGGGTCTTCGGATTTCGTTGCTTACGTTGTTATCGGTAGTTACGATCGTACCAAGGTAGCAGAACTACTACCCTACCTTCTGAGATCGTTGCTGTAAACTGATACGCTACTTCCGAGTTAGGCTCTATTACGGTTAGAGCCTCCGGCAAGCTGATACTTCAATTTCCTTCAACTTATAGGGGGTTCCAAAAATCCCTATGAGTCTCCTAAAAGCTGATCCAGGATGATTCCTTTTTGCTACGAGTGTTTCGTGCAACGTGTGTGTATATTTGGTATTTTTAGAATTTATTTCCACTTTTTTGAATGCCTACCGTTTCTGGATAGATTTTCCATTTCAATTCAGAGGAAGGCCAGCCATTTTTATTTGATGATAATGATAAATGATGATTTATATTTCCGAAGTAACAAACTAAATAAAATTTACGTGTGGTTGTGTGTTGATAGAATCTGAAAAACTACCACTAAACCATTAGGCTGTTGTCCTTTTTACTTAAACAAGCTTGCTAACAGATCCGCCTGGATGTATGCAATTTGTTACGTTGAGCACTTTTGCTTTATTCATAAAGTTGTTTTTGAAAGCTAAAGCTACGTTACGACATGTGTGGTTTAAAATGCATACTTTTCAGGCTCTACGACCTCCATCGTGGACTTCATCAAGGCTGTAGAAGTCCTCGATACTGCCCACGGTTCATTTCGGACGAACGCCGATAATATCCTCACCTTTCTGACTAACACTTCGACGTTATCGTTAGGTTATTCAGTAACATTCTCATGACATGACCAAACAACTGGAACCTTCTTCTTCTTTTTCTACATCCGAACTCCGCCAGATTCGATACAACCTGATCCGAGCTCAACGAGCTCTCAATGCTCCTATACGCCTCGTGTTGATCGAGACCGCATCCCCATCACGTACCCTAACCATCGCATCCTTCCGGTTTTTAATATCGATAAGCATCGTGAAACAGCTCAACTAGCACATGGTTCATTTTCCACACGCCATACTCGCACACATCACGCCCACCGTTCTTCTGGATTGTAGGAGTTTATAGTAGTCCCCTGAACAATGGGTCTTCGGATTTCGTTGCTTACGTTGTTATCGGTAGTTACGATCGTACCAAGGTAGCAGAACTACTACCCTACCTTCTGAGATCGTTGCTGTAAACTGATACGCTACTTCCGAGTTAGGCTCTATTACGGTTAGAGCCTCCGGCAAGCTGATACTTCAATTTCCTTCAACTTATAGGGGGTTCCAAAAATCCCTATGAGTCTCCTAAACGCGGCTTATAGGATTCGTGCAGCTTCGTCCATGGCGACAGCTATTTAGAGTGTAAAAGTCTCTTCATGCCGTATACCAACTAGGGTTCTTTTCAATCAAATTTTTATATTTTAGGGTTTATTTCATTGTCACAAATAAACGTTAAATTTGCTACCTTTTTTCTGTAAACTAGCCGAATCAACGCACCAAAAGCGAAACCAACCAATGCTACGTTTTTATCTGCACGACTCAGAAACGGACTTCTGTGCGCTATCATATCGTACGAATGTAGTAAAATTTTCCACCATGACAAAGTGGCCATTTTCACCCCATCCAACGTTACATTCAACGTCATTAGGTAACACCTCCCGCCTCTTCCCAACATCTTTATCACCGGCTCGGTCTTAAGCTCTGGCTTAGCTGTTCCCGTGCCACCAACGCGTCACCACACCTGGTGGTGCTAATTGCTTCCGAGATCCCCTTTAAGCAATGAATGGAACCGTCACCGGAGTTATTACCGGTACGTTAACGGGCTGACGGGGATTGGAGGGAGCCGGTGGGCAAAATGAAATGAAAGCATTAGCAGTAAATAAAGGTGAACCGTGAATGTGGAAAAGATTCGCAACATACCGTCATGCTGACTAGAGGATCTAGACGCACCCGCCCGTTAATCCTTTCTAGTCGCATTTCCATTTGGTCATGTCAAACTTTCACTGTAATAGCACTACCAGAGCCAGTGCTGTTTATGTAAGCAACAGCAAGTTTTTAATAACTCCTTACGCGCACCATCTCCGGCCACACACTTCCGCGCACCGTTCCCGTCGTCCGATTTTTCTTTACACTTCACTTCCGTCGGAAATGGACATTCCATCATCATTAGGCACGGAATTAACCGGAGGGTTCAACTGCTGGAACGCGCCGTATTATCATCCCGATGTTGACCTGGAGTACGATGAAGGTTACCACCGTGCCAACTACAGCACACCCGCGATGAGCACAGCTTCCGATGGGTGACTTAAAGGGGTGGCTAGGGAAAATTGTTGACATTTCTCTTTTAAGGCTTTGCTCCCACTCCTTTAGCAGTTGTGTTCTTTCTACAATGCTTAAGTTTGCCGACTTTGTCACTGCCTTGATAAGGGACAGTACCTCGACGGCTTGCGTACCACTCGCCATGTTGGTTGAAGAATCCTTTTGTTTTGGCCGTGCCGCTCCTTGCACTCCGTGCTGCTGTGCGCAAGTATGAATGAATAAGTATGAGGTAGTGAATTGTAAAGTTTGATGCTAAACGGAATCCTAGCTCCGCTTTCACGCACTCTCATCTACATACTTATTATGTATTCCAGTGTTCTATTTGCGTTTGTTTAACATTTTCCATCCACTTCGCAGATTCCCTTTGCCTTCTTCCTGTGCATACAAACACACGCCACCGCACTGTGTGTGTGTGTGTGTGTGAGTGTCGTAGGAACTCGGGTGCGAAGGTGAAGTAATAAATCAGACAAAGCTACGTTAATGGGGGCCACTGGAGGGAAATGAAAAGCTGCAAATCGTTGAACGCCATCAAGTAGTTCTAATTTAATGGCGCTAGTGAACCCTCGGCACCGGTTGACTTCGCTCTGCTACGAATTTAAGCTGTGTCGCACCGGTGTCGGTTTTACGTGTGGCTAAGGTGTGCGGAGAACATGATGTGTCTAATTAAAGCAAGGTGTGAAATGTTAACATAAACATTTGTGCTTTACATTGCTTTGGGGGAATATTTTGGTTTTAAATTTTATTATTATAATTAGCTTACTAAGAAGAAAGAGGGAAAGAAATAGACGTACCATTTTTTATGCTTGCGGTTAACTTCAAGATATAATATTCTCAAAAAAATAAGGCTAGTAAAACCGGGCACATAAATTGTACCGGGCTTTCGCATTCAATTGAAATTGTATCTTTAATGATTCAATTTATTACAGTGCGCACAGAGTTTGCCCGGCCACAATCTTTTGCACTCGCTTTGTTTTTGCATAACATATTTAGGCGTGTTAATTTAGTAAGAAAAAGCCCGGCCCAACATTTCGGCCCATCACCGTCCATGGGGTTCGGGGTCCCGGGTCCCGAGAGCGACCAAAACGGGTGTATATCCTCATTAATCATACTAAATGAAGTGGAAATCTATTTTTCGCGCAAAAGCAAAACCAAAAAAAAATGGAGCGAAAATCATTATGAGAAAAGGAAACAGACAGCCGGCCGGGTACGGGACCGAGTCCGTTCCGGAACCATATGCCGGGACAGCGTGACGGTGTGCTTTAGAGCTGTGTTGTCTTCCTTTTGATATCTTGATCGTCATCTGAACCGGAAGGATGGGGAAACGGGGCCGAATGTGCGGAATGATTTCCCGTCCAGGGGATTCGGTTCACGGGTCAGGTCAACCATCTAAAGACACAAAAATACAAACCCCACCCCGGTACACACCGGGCCGTTCCGGGTGAATCCTTGGCCCGTAGTATCGCTAAGGTTTCCCGTAGCCGACAGCAGGCAGAACCCTCCGAATGAATTAGGACCTATTCGTTGTCGTTTGACTTGATAAAGTAAATTAATTTTCTTTCGCCTTCATACTTGTCGAATGGCAAAGGTTGCCATTACTCGTTCCGTTTGCGTGCCTTTAATGCTGCCCGCTACTATGCCCAGGTTTTTTTTTCTTCTGCCGTTGTTCTGCGCCGGGTTTATGCCGTAATTGAATCTCTACCCTGGATGGTTTTGTGAAGGCAAGGTGCTGAATGTTTTCGGAGCGCTTCAAAGAAGACGGACATTTTGCTGGAAGGATAAGACTGTGCAGGGTAATGGGACGGCGAGATTTATGCTGGTGTTTAGGTAGCTACTACACTAGTGTTGGCTGCTAGTGCTGTATTAAAACTACAATGAAACTAGCTAACCCAGTTTGCTGTTAATCAGTGTATTTCTTGATTAAATTTTCTAAGAAAATATTTTTGAAGAACTATGTACTTTTAGGTATAAGCTTTTTCCCAATCCAACCGATCACGAGATAGACAAGAGAATAATCGAAGCTAATGTAAAAGCATATTATACCGCTTAAATCTTATACGTATCCTTTTTTGTAGCTTCTTCTTCTTCTTTTGTGGCCTGCTCCTAGGGAGCACGTCTAACAGACATGGCCTGGTGTCCAATCCGTTTCCAGGAAACTCGGTCCATGGCTGCACTCCTCCATCCCCGGCTGCATCCGATATCTGTGCTCCTCTACGCCTCGTGCCGAACGGGTCGCTGACGAGCACTTTTCTGGCAGGGCATGAGTCCGGCATCCTCATCGCGTGGCCCAACCAGCGTATCCTTCCGGCTTTGACAACCGTCAGGATGTCTGCATCGTCGAACAGCTCAGCTAGCTCGTGGTTCATTCTCCTTCTCCACACGCCCTGCTCGCACACACCGCCAAAGATAGTCCGTAGCACCCGCCGTTCGAAAATGGCGAGTGCATTGGCGTCCTCCGCCAGCATAGTCCAGGACTCGTGCCCGTAGAGGACTACCGGCCGTATCAGTGTACGATATATGGCGCATTTCGTGCGTTGTTGGAGTCTTCTGGATCTCAGGAGTTTGTGGAGTCCGTAGTAGGCACGATTCCCCTGAACAATGCGCCTTCGGATTTCGCTGCTTACGTTGTTGTCCGAAGTTACGATCGTGCCAAGGTAGCAGAACTCCTCTACTACCTCGAGATCGTCGCCGTCAACTAATACTCTGCTTCCGAGTCGTGCTCTATCACGGTCAGAGCCTCCGGCAAGCAGGTACTTTGTCTTCGTCGCATTGATCCTCAATCCAATCCTATCGGCCTCGCGTTTCAGTCGGGTGTACGCTTCGCACACCGCCGCAGATGTTCGCCCGATGATGTCGATGTCATCCGCGAAGCCAAGGAATTGGAGAGACCGGGTGAAAATCGTGCCCCGGATATCGAAGCCCGCGCTTCGCATGACACCTTCCAGAGCAATGTTGAACAGCAAACAGCTTTTGTAGCTAACAATAATAAAAATTTGGTTTAAATAAGCAAAATTTATGTTAGACATTTAAAGATCGCGTTAGTTCTCTGCAGGAAAACTGAGCGGAAACGTTTAATTGGCGTTTATTTTTGAAGACTTCAGTGCCTTGAGCTTATATTTAGCAGAGTGCGACGAAGCAGAAGAAAATATAAACAAGCTTATCTATTTTGGGAACTAAATATGGTGGTGAAGCTTTTGGACAGTGATATCAGTGCGGAGGAAAAGTATTGAAAAAATAAAAGGCAGAAGGCCACGGAAAATTTCAAAGCGGCGATTTTAGGATCTCATCAGATTATTCAGATTATTTTCAGATTATTTGACAGTTCAACATCGGTTTCAACAGTTTGAAATTTCCTCTTGGCCGTGGCCTTTATGGAGTAGCTAAATCAATGTCGAATTGTTAAATAAACTCAATATAAGCTCAAAAAGCTTTTACTCCATGGCATATCTTGTCACACGCCAGGCTCTTATCTTCATCCTAAAATTTGAACTGTGAAAATTCCCTGAGTCCGTGGTTTTTTAGAAATTAACTCATTTAAGCTGCAGAGCCAGTTTGAGCGGTCAACCCACGGAAGTGATATTATGTGATGTCTTGAGCTTCACCTCAACAATACCTTAAAGTATATAAATATTAGATTTCAAACCGTTTAACTGTTGAGCACCCCTGCTGTAGATCACCCTAAAACAGCTGATTCTCTTATATGCTCTTCCGTCATCATCCACGTGTGCGTGAACGCCATCGAAATGTGTGTGTTTATGCTGTGCTCAGCGTTTTATGCTGCAGCGCACGGTGCCATTCTCCCTGTTGGCCACAGCTCTACCGGCGTTTGTTCTTGCCCTGCACGCCATGTCTCTCTTTCGTAACCATTTTCATTCCACCGCACGATCTCTGCGCACCTGCCCGCGCACGATCATCAACCCCTAAGAAGATTGTTGGTTGTTTGTGGTGGTAGTTGTGCTGGTGCGCACATGACGCTCTGCTGTTGTTTGTTGCCTTTCGATCCCTCTCCAGCATCGCAACGCTGGTGAGAGCGATCGCACCGAAAAGAAACGCTACTGCAAAGCAAGGCACGAACAACAAAAAACCCACACTTGAACTCCCTTTGCTGGTGGCGGCTCGCACTGTACTTGTCGGGGTGGTGTGCCGAGAAAAGTTGCCAAACAAGTTCCCGTTTAGCGATGGTACCAACACTACCGCAGAGCTCTACGATGCCAGCCTGTGTAGCGGACCGTTCGTGACAAAATCATCATTTCGAGGTGTACCGCGAACCAACGCGCTGGTGCGCTAGTGCATGTGCCCGGGTAGTCTCCAGCACAGAACCGGAATCTGGATCGCCATTGCCGAGGTACCTTTTTCGGTGTCTACGCGTCTCTGTCGGGTGGGGTTGAACGCAGAGCGAAGAAACGAAGCAACAAAAGCGATCAAGAAATCGTCAACGTTTCCGGAGGGAGAGTGAAACACGAGAAGAAATTGATCTCGCTTACGCACGCAAAACACGAGTGAAAGGTTAGGAAGCAACAAGAAACATACAAAAAACAGTTCAACAAACTTCCAAATTGTTGAGCCGAGGCTGAGAGCCGTGAGTGGAGTAGATTTGGTGGTTTTGCGTTTCACCTTCACGAATTCGTGGTCGTGATCGATGGCAAAAGCAGGGGAATAAAATTCGTCGAGAGTGTTCAATTACTTGCAGTGGATAAATTGCTTAAGTGCTCGGTTTGATGCGTGGTGATGGCAGAATTAAGTTGGGTCAGGCAAAGGTCAGGTGTAGTTGGCGTGATGTTTGCTAGAGTGATGAAGATCAACCGTCTGGTGCAGTGAGCGTGATCGATGGAAATCGTCATCATCCATAGGCAAGATTCAATCCCTCAAGATCCGTGGCATGCACCGTGGCATGGAACGACGGTTTAAGTGGGTTGACCATGTTCGGGCCGTGATGTCTGACGGTGAATCAAATCAAAGCGTTTGTGAGCGTTTGAGCGTGTTTGTGTGTGTGTTTGTTTGGTGTATTGAGATGTCTCTTTGGGGACGAGTGAGTGAAAAGTGATGCTGTGGCGTGTGTTCCCAGGCCAGATACGCGTGACGCGTGTGAGGCGAGAAAAGTCACGAAAGAAAAGCCTTGGAAGTGTGTTCGATAATCGCCGAGTGGATGCTTGCAGCAAAGGTTGCGAGTGAGAAAGAAAAGGAAGGAATTCACACAAATAGAAAAGGCACAAAATAACCTCACACTGCCAGAGAGCAGCATTCCGTTTTCCGTTTTGAGGAAATTTTTTTTTCCATCCCTTTGGTGCACTGTACCCATTCACATAGCCTCCGAAACCTTCAGCTCTTTTCCCGTTCTAGCGTGTGTATGTGTGTATAGATCATCAAATTGGTGTGAAGCGTGTGCATGGTTGTATTGGTACGATCGCCCATTTCCTACGCTGGAGTCTGCGAAAGGGGCCACCCGTTCAAAGTCGGTCGCACCAAGAGGAGGGCCCAACCTTTCGTGGCGTTTCTTTCGTTTTGCTGGTTTGGCTGGAATTTGGGCTAGTGGCGTGGTGCGAGTGGTTTCACGTTTGATTCGCACCAAAATTAGCACATGCGTGTGGAACGGATCTAGCTTGCTCTGATGTTGAGTTTTTGTTTTGCTTTTTGACATTTTTCATGTCGCTTAGGCCATTATATAAGTTGAATACAGTCTACATCACGATCTTGATGATCTTGAAGTAAAGAAATATTGTAAACATACTTGTAAAGTATGAAAAATTTCGAATACAGTTCTTTGAAGAGTGCTTGAAGCGATGAAACCGTACACCATAAGAGAAGGGTTTGTTTGTCTTAATAGTATCGTCTGCGAAAGTTCTCTCTCGAAGGTCTATGCGTTGCGATTCCGTAACGGAAGAATAGGTTTTTTTTGCAGACACACTAACACCATTGCATGATCATTTTGCCAGCTTCTTATGCAGTACGGCTAATGCACAACGGTTTCAGCCGAAGGTATTGTGGGCTTGGGTCGAATGCTGAGGTGTGAATGAGACAACGCACAAGCCGGTTAAGACAAAAGCCTTCTTTACGCTGCCTTCTCAAACCATCTCAATATCTCTGGAATCAGGTAGCAAATGGAAGCACAAGAATGAAGCTAATGTGAAGGCGTGTTGTGCATAGTGTGCTATAGTGACAAAAAAAGAAACGAACCATTCACCGGTGTTGCTGCTGTCAGACGTTCACAGCCAGAGGTCAAAGCAACACTCAACAACGATCTTCGGCGAAGAAATTGTATAAACATTAAGGTAAGTACATACAGTATTTTTTTTGCTTTCAACATTCTCACGATAATGTTGTCGTACGGTCCCAGTTGTCTCTTCATTTTTGGTCTTTTTTTGTTGCTGCACCCACACATTTATGATGAGCCGAATGAGAATTATACACCGTGTGCTCGTGCTCGGTGACTTAAATATCCATCCCGCCAACAATTGCCGGGCCTGATTGCACGGTAGCTAATCTGGATGGAGCGGGTAGACGGGAGGAAGGAGCGGGTCGTTTGGTAAAGGAAGAAAATTGAAAGTTTCCGTCAACCCTCACCGAAGACACAGTGATTCCTGGCGGTCGTACAAAGTCGTCAAGCACGGCACCCAATTTGAAATTCATTCACTGGGAAGCTGATTTCATATTCAAGTGGAAAACTTTTGCCCGTGAGCCTGCGTGAATTACATACGCTGGGAATGGGTTTCGGGGGGAGGAGCCTTTTCTTTCCAGGAGTCGCCCAAATGGAACGCAACCGTGCAAAAGGGCATTTGAGGACGAGCATCTTCCGGATGGGGATGGGAGATCATTGAATCAGTGAATAGTCTCGAAATTGGTGAGGTAAAGAACGAATTCTAGGAATTCTATGCAAAGAAGCATACCCTTGTCTGGTTGCGGTATGTCTGCTTTGTACCATTTCGGGAGCCTAATGTTTGCCGGGTGCTGGAAACTTTCCTTTTATCTTAAGTTTGCTCCCACGGCTCCCCACAGCTCAAAAGTTGGATGAGAAAGCAAAAGTCATTTCGAAAAACTACAAAAAGAAAAATAGCTCCATTTTAACACCCAACCAAACAATTGCCTACCTTTGAATTGGGGGATAAGCGAAAGCAGCAGGTCTTCTGCAATGTTGTGAACTTGCCTGGCCGCAACACGAATCCGGTAGGCATGGTTCGGCTGGACTTAATTGCTGCCCCTTTTGGACAGTGCGATCGTCATCGAACGGAATCAAATTCTAATGAAGGAGCCTTTCTTTTTTGGGTTGATTTGTCACAACGCCGAACAAACGCTTTCCACAGCATGGTCGGTGTGCCGCAGCATGAAAGAACTGCTAGATCAAAACTGATTTACATTTTGATTGAGCTGCCAGCTTCCCAGTTGATGGCAAAACTCGTTAAGAAAGCTGTCCATCTCGAGGTGGCGATGTTTTTTTCTCCCCCCCACTCGCTCTTCTGTTGTCGCCACTCATTGAAAGCTGTCCCACACGCATTGCATTTGCTCGTTGCGTCTGTGAGGTTTTGTGTACCAGTGTGGGGGTGATTGAAGCGTTTAATTTTGCTTTGTCAAGCGTCGCTTCCAAGGGAGCGAAAGAAAAACGCGTGACGAAAAATGGCAAAGCAAATGCGTTCCTTTCAAATCCCATTTCCAGCGAAGGCTTTCATTGAAAGCTTTGTTTTGCTGCTTGTACAAGAGTCGAACCACATTAGTCATTCGGTGCCGGCCGGTACCGGCAGAGAGATTTTAGAAAGAACAGTTCTAGCGTTTGGTGTGATGTACTGTAGTCGTTTGAAATGGTCGAGTGCAACAAATGTTCGTTTGAAGACGCATTCGTTGCACTTTTTGCGGTTGTTGCTAGTTTCAAAAGACTTCTTAACGATGTTGTTTTTACAACGTGGTGGAAATGGCAAGGTACACTGAGTAGCAGGAGGGTGGTTTTTTGTTGGCCGTGGAAACAAAATTGGCTTCTACCAAAAAAATCAGGCAAGCATAAGTGTGGCCGTAACTCGGGTGAGCTTTTTTCCACCAGTTAGAAGTGGGTAACGTTTGTTGCTGTTGCTCTTACATCTGCAAATAAAAAGTGATAACACAAACGTATAGATAGAACAAAAAGCACAACTACTTCACCAAACCAAGGGTGGTAGTTGGCGCCATCAGCCAGCAACCAGCAGAAACAAACGCTGTAAATGTGGTGCGAATGGTACGAAAACTGGTGAAAGATGGCATAGTGCAAAAGAAAACATTACAATCGCGTAAAGTACACCGACCAAAGGATAGAAATTCACATTCGTGCTGGAAAGAAAAGCCCCAGTAGCTTGTAGCTTGGATTCCCATCTTTCGTGCGAACGAGGCGAAGCGAATAAGTCTGAATTACAATCCGAATTTATTTGTAGCGATATGTTTCCACCGATTTCTACGTCTTTGTAGCGACAAGTGCATCAGCTGGCCGGACAGTTGTACGGTCGTTGTCTGTACTGTACGCCACTGCAAAGACACCCCGGTTCGGAGACAACATTTGTTATCCGGTTCTTGGTTGGGCGTCGCTTGCAAATGGAAGCTGGAACGTGGAACGTGTAACTGAAGCGCGCGCAATAAAATGCACAAGTGCCACGCTCAGAAGGAGTAAATAAATACAATTTTCAGCTTCGATGAGTAGAATGGTGTAAATGGGGAACGAAGCCAAAACATGTGGGATGCAGCTAATATGGTTTTAATGTAATGTTTTCATGTTTTCATTTAAATTGAATTTGTTTGCATAACAAAAACAAAATCAAAAAGTGTTTAGCTGTTTGATATTGAGTTATGAAATTCAACTAATATCAACAGCACTAAAACGTGCTGATGGCTCCAGTGTACCACAGGATGCTAAAGAATTGTATGATTTAGACATGTGTCAAGTGAACGTCAATCATGCGGTTCGCTCAATTCTTGCATGGGAAAAACGACGAACAGTTCCTTGCTCTTTTGTTCAGATTGTGCAAGCAAGGGTGATATGCATTAAAACAAATAGCGTATTATTCTAAATATGCTGTTAAAACTTATCAACTATTTTGATATTTGTGGTTAATACTTTAGGGGCGGCCCGGTGGTAGATGCGGCAGCGGCGCCCGTCTTCACTAGGCAGGACCGGGGTTCAAGTCTCATCTGGGCCGTTCCCCCATAGTGAGAACTGACTATCCAACTATGCGGTAACAATAAGTCTAGTAAGCCAGAAATGGCAGGCATGACCTGAGAGGTTGTTAGGTCAAGAAAGAAGAAGAAGAAGGTTAATACTTCCTTACAGAAAATGTAACTTTATTATGCACAATATATTATAAATATATCACATACATCTTAATACTACATTTAGAGTTAAACTTAGAACTTCAACGGCACCCAATTCTTCAATAAACTTCAATTTTCAAACTCAAAACATGGATGAAAAAAAAAACAGTCCTTTCAAACATTTTCATCATTATACTGTTCATGCAATTCATCTTTCCAGGAATTGGGTAGTAACTATGGATTATCCTTAGTAATCTGATTGATAATCAACAGGCTTTGCTTTACAAATATGAGAAATTCTTTTTCCGAAATGATGTTCCAACGGTTGGTTCTGAAATGTACAGTTCTGGAATACAGCATTTGGTTTTTCGTATAAAGTACTCTGTGTAGAAATGTTTATTGAATTCTGTTCGCAAAATAAAGCATCATGCTTTTGATTTTACCCATCATCACCCTAAGACACTTCCATTCGGCATAGATTCTAAACCCTGTTTAGCCCAACAGTAGCTTCACCAACCTTTCAAGCTAGGAACTGACCAAACACACTCGAACGGGATAAGAAGAACACGTGGGAACGGTCCGAGCATCGGTGTATCATAAATTCACAACGATAATTCGTCCCCATAGTGCTCTCATCCGGAGTGCAACCTTTCCGTTCCATGCCGTTTCGATCCATTCACATCCTTAAGCGCCACTCAAATCCTTAAATCCCTCCTTAAGGCAGTATTGTTTCACTGTTACCTACCGGTCGCAACTCCTCCGGCTAGCAAAGGGATGACTTCCACTGGCCACAATGGGAGAATTTGGTTTCCGTATCAATATCAAGACGCTTCGTGGGTGGGGCGAGCTCCGACAAATTGGGATTCCTCATCGTATTTATGATTGCTCACAAATCATATGTTGAACTGAATTTATTTCACCCATACCTCCGTGTGGTTGCCAGCTCAGCTGGCTGCCTGTCGTGCCACATCGAAACATTCTCCATGAAATGTGGATCATGTGTGTGTGTGTGTTTGTTTGCCATGCCGTGTGCGGAAATATAACCATGGGTAAGAGCCAAAAGATCACATTTGGGGCTTTTTTCCTGGATTTGCATAGGTTATTTGGCCGATGGGGGCTGTGCGAATGCTACACTCAGCACACAGTCAGTTGCTACCGGTGATGTGTAGTCGGTGTGTTGCGAAAGTTCTTTTCCTCAGAACAGGGCCACAGTACTCGGGGCATCATATTTTGAGGGAAAAAGGTTCGTTAGCATCGAAGCATCGGGGCAATCACCCGGAAGCCCTGGCCAGGCCGGCCGATCGGTGCGTACAGATAATAAACGGTATCATTATGCTCATTCAAATTAGGGAAATTATGGGCTTTTTCCAGCGACCCAAACATTCTGAACCGGTGCGCAACTGTTTTCGCAACCCAAAGAAAGGAAGAGGGGATGAAGGGGGGAAAGGGGTTTGGAGAAAAACAAATATTGAGAGAGGAAGAGAGAGAGAGAAAAGAATGTAGGGAGAAAACCAATCCTTTATTTTTCTGTTTATCCTGTCTTTTTTTTGTGGAAATATTTAGGCACATTCGGTGTGCCTAACAACCCGTGCCTTTGGAGGGGATGGCAATTGATGGTGAACCGAAAGCATGGTAACAAATTTATTCACAGTATCATCCCCCTGCATGACGAGTGACCGACGTCAGTATCTGACCATGATACTGACGATCACAATGAAATGAAATCGTGGAAACTGGCAGGGTTTAGCTCTATCGTTTGCCAGTGAAAGTTGGGGCGAAGTAAATTTCTGGGTTTGTGGGAAATGTTTTAGCTTCGTCACCATGCGGCTATCGAATGTTGTTTTGTTCGATAGCTGGAAACTTATCGGCACTATAAATATGTTTGTGTGCGATTTATTTTTGTTAAATTGAAGATTTATTCTGGAAATTGGTTATGAATTCAGAGTTCAAAGTATTTTCCATCGTTAATTACTACTTTTAGTCCATATCTATTTTGTCAATCTACGGAACTCTTCGTTGAGCATGTACGTCGAATGGAGCAGGACTTCCCATTTTAACATTATAATTCAGCTAATGCAACATATTAACTTTATCGGGGTTTTGTGGTCGTTTGTCGCTTAAACGCATCATTTGTCGTCGGAAGACTTTCCCTGTTATCGTTTTGATTGGCTGTAGGAATTCATTGTACATGACACCCAGCTGATCCCACCAAATGTACAATTTGGTGAATGATTAATTCCAAGTTCTTCTTCTTCTTTCTTGATTTAACGACCTCCTAAAGGTCATGACTGCCAGTTTTGGCTTACTAGACTTATTGTTACCGCATAGTTGGATCGTCAGTCCTCATTATGGGGGAACGGCTCAGATGAGACTTGAACCCCGGTCCTGTCGTGTGAAGACTGTTTTCGCAACCCAAAGAAAGGAAGAGGGGATGAAGGGGGGAAAGGGGTTTGGAGAAAAACAAATATTGAGAGAGGAAGAGAGAGAGAGAAAAGAATGTAGGGAGAAAACCAATCCTTTATTTTTCTGTTTATCCTGTCTTTTTTTTGTGGAAATATTTAGGCACATTCGGTGTGCCTAACAACCCGTGCCTTTGGAGGGGATGGCAATTGATGGTGAACCGAAAGCATGGTAACAAATTTATTCACAGTATCATCCCCCTGCATGACGAGTGACCGACGTCAGTATCTGACCGTGATACTGACGATCACAATGAAATGAAATCGTGGAAACTGGCAGGGTTTAGCTCTATCGTTTGCCAGTGAAAGTTGGGGCGAAGTAAATTTCTGGGTTTGTGGGAAATGTTTTAGCTTCGTCACCATGCGGCTATCGAATGTTGTTTTGTTCGATAGCTGGAAACTTATCGGCACTATAAATATGTTTGTGTGCGATTTATTTTTGTTAAATTGAAGATTTATTCTGGAAATTGGTTATGAATTCAGAGTTCAAAGTATTTTCCATCGTTAATTACTACTTTTAGTCCATATCTATTTTGTCAATCTACGGAACTCTTCGTTGAGCATGTACGTCGAATGGAGCAGGACTTCCCATTTTAACCTTTTTAGCATTATAATGCAACAAAATAACTTTATCGTGTCTATTGGTGTTTTGTGGTCGTTTGTCGCTTAAACGCATCGCTTGTCGTCGGAAGACTTTCCCTGTTATCGTTTTGCTTGGCTGTAGGAATTCATTGTACATGACACCCAGCTGATCCCACCAAATGTACAATTTGGTGAATGATTAATTCCAAGTTCTTCTTCTTCTTTCTTGATTTAACGACCTCCTAAAGGTCATGACTGCCAGTTTTGGCTTACTAGACTTATTGTTACCGCATAGTTGGATCGTCAGTCCTCATTATGGGGGAACGGCTCAGATGAGACTTGAACCCCGGTCCTGTCGTGTGAAGATCGGCGCCGCTGTCGCATCTACCACCGGGCCGCCCAAGATAGTTCCAAGTATCTTAGCTATTTCTGTTTGGGTTTGCAATGAATCTTGATCTAGCATTGTCTCCAATTCTGTATGTTCAAACTTCAATGGCGCTTCAATAAGTTCTTTGGAAACAAAATAGGTACTTTTATTTTTGAGTGTTAAACATTTTTGGTTTTTAGCAAGACTGAACTCAGAGACTCATGGTTGGATTATGGCACGTAATTTAAAATAACCGAAAACAGTGCAAAGCGTTGTCTTGGTTTCGCAACATGATTGCATTTATTTCAACATAGTCTGCTTTTGGATGTCCAGTGGTTTAGGAGTAGGTAGTGTCCTGGATCAAATATTAGAAATGGTAGGATCTGAAACGAATCCAATTGCGAAACTGATTATCCAGCAACGGGGAATTAAGTCAAGGCAACCAGCAATGGTCGGACAAAACAATTAGAGGGGTTTGGTGCGTCGAAACAGAAAGATACAAAATGTTGATATGACCAAATCGTTCAAAAACAGTGTCTCTTGCTATAGAACTTTCATTAAAGCTTGATGTTTGAATCTTCGATGAAATGGAATGAATAATTTCTTAACATTTGAATGTGGCCAAAATTATTCGAAATCTGCGATCATTGCGTAAAAATATGATTCATTCGAAAACAACACACCAAAACACGAAAATTATGCACCAGTACACGTATCTACGAAGAAATATCTCAGGGAATTTTCAAAATACCAACAAATCTATTCTTTGCTGCGTATAGAATGTGTTCCAATAAATGTTTATTATTTATTTTCCTACAAACCGATGGGGTGGCTTTCATTTTGCGCTGAACAGGTAATGATAATTGATTAACAAAATGGACTATCTTCTCATTCGAAATTGATCAAAACGAACACAAATGGCCACCGTTGCCAATATTCTACGAACGTTCCGGGGGCAATCAATTCCATAGCGTTGCGTCGATTTCATAGAAGTTGTTAACAAAATTTATTGTGTAGTGGAATTTTAATATCAAAGTGCAATATTACAAACATTTTTCGCCCACTCTGAGAGTAAGGTTTAGTTTGAAAACTACCAATGCGTTGTAGGGGCATTTTAACACCGTGCAACTACTAGCATAACAAGTATTCAAAGAACACATCGATCAACATTTTTCACCAACGCGTTTCAGGATTAAAATTAGCTTTCACCAAATCCTGCTGCCGATACGATTCCGAAGTAGAGGGCTAGGATTTTTGGCAACTGGCTACCACGTTTGGTTCGGCTACCCAGTTTAGCCGATTCATTTCCTTCTTCCGCCGGATGGGTTGCCCTAAACCTGTGGCGACCCAAAATTCCGACACCCGGAGAAAAACCCTACGCCCGCCATTCCCCACGATCGGTACGATTGCAAACAACAAAGAAAAACATTCCTCACTGGAGTAAAAACGCCCAAATCTGCCTACCGAGCGACGGTCGTTAGGATAGGGTGCCCTACACTTAGAATGCTTTATTTTTCTCAATCATCCCGGACCGGTTGGATGGGTCGGGGATGAGGGTTGCCGAAATCGGTTCGTTTCCGGGATGTTCCTTCACTACAAAACCCGCCCCCCCCAGTCTGGGCACGCAGCAAACGGATTCGAACGATTTTCGGAATGTCGAATTGGATTTTCCGACCCGTCGTCCCTGTGGGCCGGAGGTGGCGATATCAAGAAGCTCGGGTACCAGCCAAAACTCCGGAAGGGATATTGGGTCTTTTGTTTTTGTGGGTTTTTGGTGCTCGGTTTGCATGATGGAAGGGAAACGAGTGGGAGTGGGAAGGGGGACTTTTTTTTCCTCTCGAAAGAATTTGACCAATGAGTAGAATGGGATTCCGAATGCCATCTCGAGTCGCATTTTTCGAAAGTTCGAAAGCAAGAAAGAATAAGGCTCGTTTGTTGCTGTCCGATCACGGGAACGGGCACGCTCGAGAAACAATTGTTTCGAGACTGGAATGATTTAATCCGTGGAGGATTCGTGGAAAATGAATGTCTCCATGCAGTGGCGGAATGAACGAAACAAAAAAAAAAGAAATGGATTGTACGGCACCAGTGGGTTGTGCTTTGTGCAGAGTGTACTTTGTGTTTGAAACGGGGCATACTCTGTTGCTAAGCTGTTCACTCAACTGCATACTAATGCGGTTCCGTGCGGTAAACTGCATTGTACGGGTGGATCAAAAACATATTATGCGTACTATTGGATCATACGTACGGTGCAGGATTAGCGTTCAATTTGTGCAAGTAACGAAAGTAGCAGAAAGAAAAACAAGTATCAATGACAGGTGATAAAGGTGATTCGAAAGCGTCGTCCGATGGCGGGGATCGCGATCATCTGGTGTTGGGCTGTTCCTATACGCGCGAGTGTGTTAAAAACAGGTGTATCAAACGCCTCTGTGACCCACTTACGTACGCTTACAACCAACCCGAATGTCGAGTTTCCTCTTTCACGTGTGTGTCACCGCATGTGTCAACGGGCAGATGCATTGGCAGATGGGCACCAACGCTCCCTGCATTCCTTCCGAGGTGGAAGCGTTTCGTTTTCATTTTCGTTCCACATCCACTACCGAGGGCCGGCTATCAGCAGCAGCAAAACCGGAACACACAGTAATGCCGCATACCACTAACCGGTTTCCCTCCGGTGGGGTGTCTTTGGTAGCTGGCCGCAAAAAAAAAACGATCCACGCTGGGAGTTGGTTTGTTGGATAGCGAAGAAAAAAAAAATGTAGGGAACCGGACGAATGGATTGAGATAATTTTCCTGAGCTTACTCTCACACCCGGGAAATGTGGGAAAAAAACGTTGATTATATGGTTTTGTTTTTGGCACATTCCCTACCAAACCATGCTGGTTGTAATCGCAAAAGCATTTGGCCCTCAAAACGGGAGCCTGAGGAAAATGGGTGAACGAAAAAAAAAGAAGCGCGATATACACGATCGCAAGAGTACATCGTCGTCAGCTGGCTAGCGGGTAATAGTGGTTGGAAACAGTTTTGACACACTTCGAAATGGTGGGTTTGCGGTGCATTGTAGTGATGGGCCGGGCAAACTGTACCGTACCGTTTTTCTACGGTGTTCGGCGCATGATGGTTTGTGTGTTTTTTAAAGCATTTTATACCTCCGAATGCAATATGCAGGCCAACCAATTTTGTGCATTGTGATGTGTTGTAATCCGCTTAAAACATGACGCACACATGTCTTTAAATAATATGCATACATCCATAGCCTCGGTACGGCCAACTATTCTGTGTAGTCGCTGTGATTAAGATGCTTGCTCCGCTGTACAGTGGGAATGCTAGTCAAACTTGTGCCGGATCGCGCTTTCAGCTGCACAGAATGCAACCGGAAAATGTTTCACATTCCGTATTTATCTTTCCGTACAAAACAAAGATCACTAGTAGAAGGATGCGCCCGTACCATACTTTTGAGGCGGTGGTATAATTTAGCATTATTGCATAACGCAACCGTACCGCCCTGGCAGCTGACTAAACAATCGTACACACAGCGAGCCGCACACACATTCATCCGCTCGGTATCGTGCCCAAAAACTGCGACCGGTATTAGCTGGAACGTATCGCCACGGTGTGCAGGCGAGAGTGGATTGCAATGAAATTAATTTCTTAAAATCTACCTTTTTTTTCCTGACGCTGAATCAGTGCTGCTTCGTTCTTTTTCTTGTGCTGTGGTCCTCGGATGCTGCTGCTTAAGCCGTAGATACTCAGGGAAAATAAAGTTGAAGATGACGGTTGACTGTTTTTATGTGTTTCTCTTTGCTGGGGAATAGCTGCTTCTTGCTATTCATCTACGCTACGAGCTTGTGGGGAGCAAGTGCTCATCCGTTTCGCACAAAATCGCTTCCGGAGTTGTTTGAATGGTAGATGAAATTTAATTTCCGCTGCACAATAAACTAAACATCTCGTTTTCCAGTCCAGTGCAGAGGATGCGTTTTTCAATTGTTAGTTTTTTTTTTGCTGCTGTTGGTTGTTTCTGTCGTGTTTGGTTTTAAAGAGATTCGTCGTATATTTAAGACACGCCTGTGGTGCTATTAATCTAGGAGGTAGGAGGACACTAGCAGGTAAGACTCTAGGCATCTAGATACCAAGGATGTGTGTTCTATCGCGTCTGCTGCAAAACCAAACCTCGTGTTAGACAATGGTTTTGAGATGATTAAAATAGGACGTATTTGTGATAGAAATGCAATTTATTTATATCATCTTCCCTTATTAGATTTAGTTTTATATTAACTCCCCAGCGTACGGAGGAACGCTTCGGATGGGAATCGAAGCTTAATCGTGCTGTGTGACAACCGCTGGAATTGTATATCAAACAAACTCGAGTGTGTCTAATATGTCAAGTAGCTGCGAAGCAACGGGTAACAATCGCACAAGAAATCTGACTAACTTAAACGCCTTTTTCCATCCAAAAAGCCTTTACTATTCGCCTTTGCAATTGCGTGAAAGATGAGGTCACGCTTAAATAGATAAAAACCTTAAATAGATAAGTTTTCTCCTGGTTTCTTCACTTGTCTTATCCTTTTTTGGCTGCGTACGTTGCTGATCCTTACGCGGCTGCGTACTCAATACGTCAGGTGTCACAGCGAATGAAACGTCATTCGACGATGCACTTTTGTCAACACAAGTGCTTATTATATTAACGAAAAAATTACGAAAGGACGGACGGACAAGACAGGACCAGGTTTCGGATCCAGTCCGTTTTCTGCATACGTAGTATCATCTATCCAACTACGGGTTTAAGCAAGCTAAGGAAGCAAATAATGGCGCGTCAAATCCTTCCCAAGCTGGAGAGCCAATGAAGACGAAGAACCAGAAATTCCGTTAATGATGTTTGTGCTAGTTGACAGCAGACTTCACAACTGATAAGCTTTTGAGTGTGGTTTTCCTTTTTTATTTACCAAATGCTTGTTATTAACGTGATTATATTTTCGAGAATGATTTTGCTGACATTTTTTTTGTGGCGAACAACACGTTGTTCCCTCCGTCCAAATCATACTGATAAGGTGACATGGTTGTGTTGTCTTCCCAATTTGTATTTGTACAAATAAATGAACGATGCTGTTCGTGCTGTCACACTTAGTAGAATCGCAATAACGAAAACGATAAATGCAAAACACTCCATTATCTTGCCAAAGCGGTTTAGCAGGCAGAACCGGGTAGAATTATTCGGGAACCAGTTGCTGCATGATCAACGTCCAACAACCCGCGCTGGGGACGGGTCCACTGCTATCTGGAGCAATATTCCGAGTGACATGATTTATTTGTGGTCGAGATTTAACCTTCTTACCATTGCTTCTGGCCACCTCTTCGCAATCCGGTTGGATTGCATGTCAAACGACGTTTGCATAATGCCTTTGCCTTGTACCGCGTTCCGGCGAACTTCATTGCCGGTGTGCGCGTAAATCTTATTGCCGGGTCTTGATGGGGGCTGGGGGAAAATTGCATTGTAGTGCCGAAAACTGCATCGGTGCCAAAAACCTCGTAGGCAAGTGTTCCCGTTTTGTCCGGAACAGGGCCCCCGAACAGACGTCTCTGCTATGCTGGGGCAAGATTTTTGGTCCAAAGGAAAATTGATGATATTTATAATGGATCCTCTAGCCGCCGGGTACGGGGCGAACAGATTCAATTGTATTCTCTTGACCCATACCACGGTGGTAGTTTGGTCGCACAGTGTTCTTCCCTTTAAACTGTAAAAGAAACCCAGAACGGAATTTGTGTACGCTATACGTTGGCATACTTTCTTTTCTTGGCCACGGCAGTGCAACGCATTAATACTTATGATTTCTTGGGGGTAATAGTCCTTGGAGAGCTGTATCAGTTTTGTCGCAAGGTTCGGTTTTCGCCACTTCATTTCCGGCTACAGGATATCGCACTTGCAGGGCCCAGTTTCTTTCCCTCGGAGTTGAGTTGTGCTATGTGTTTTCCCCGATAACCGTACGGATCTTGGACTTGTTATGGAACACCGAAACTTAAGGCAACTGCACGAGTGCACCGACTGCTGAAAGAGCCATTTTTCCGCGTGAAGTAAAACTACATGGCTAGGACGTAATCCGATTGTTTTGGCAATCTAGCAACATTCGGCTTACTTGTCTGATGCCTTCGGTTGTTTGTGTTTTATTCTTGGTTTTTTCTCCGCCGACTGCAAAAATACTTCTCAAACAAGCGCGGGAGCAAGATTACAAAATGTGTACACATTTTGACTCGTTTTTTTTTGCTTCGCCCCCCACCCATGAGTTGGACAATTATTTCAGTGCAACGAAAGTAGTGCAGAAAGAATAGTTAAACAAGAAAAGCAAAACCAAAAAAAAAATGCTACAATTTGTTAACGTGCACTTGTGCTGAAGTTGCACTTCGTGTAACAACTTGGCAAAGCTTTAAAACATTTGAACATCGTGCCTGCCCGAGCGCACTGCAATACGGCGATGCCAACAGGGCAAGAATAAAACTTTCAACCCGGCGTCGGTGACAGAACGTGCTGAAGCACGCGCAACATTACGAAATGAGAGACACATAGCGCCAGCACAGGCAGGGCCGAATCTTCGGCACCCTAAATGTCAGAAACGATCAAAACTGCTAGAGAAGTGTACTTGTGTACTTTCACAGTTTCGCAGCCAAGCTTTTCAAGTGTACGAAAGTACTGGGCTTAATTTAAATACAAATTGTCCAGAAAATAATGAACCAGAACCAGTGTACGTGCCAGGGTGCCAGGGGTGAATCATAATATTATGACATAGTCTGGATGTCAGACCCGGAACCCGGGTTTCGTCGTGGCGTTCGTTAGTTTTTCGCTCACTTTCGCTTGACACCTTGAGTTGATGGCGCGCCCGTTTTCCCCGTCGCAGTAAGGCGAAACCCGCTGGTTAGGGATAATGATTAGCGAGAAAGCATATTCTTTTCCTTCGTTCGTTTGTCTCGGCCACCAGGCCAGTCGGTAGCGGCAAGGAATGAAATACGTACAGTAGCAAGATGTTACCCGGGAGCACCTACCAGAAGTACCCCGAAACGAGAGATTGTGCGAATGAACGGCATCGGAATAAATATTTAATTAAATTTTCATTTTCTCTCACCCATCCCGCGTGGTGGTTGACCGTGTTAGGAAGAAAATACGGTGAACACCGGTGGTTTGTGTCGAATGATAAACGAGGCGTAAATCAAAGTGCTGCCGGCGTGTGCAGTGTGCAAGAACGACGCAACTCCGGACGAACCAAGAACCCGAAGGCATTGGCCGGGTACGGTGTAAGCTTTCACCAAAGCCGACGGCACAGGGCGGATGCAGCCGAACTACGCTGAAGCGTTAAGGCGAAAGCTTCGGGCCGAACACTCGAGCCCGGAACTTTAAGAAGCCGTGTAGAAGCCCCGGGTACTTCTAACGAGATGTAGTGTGCCGTTGATAAGCAACATCAAAGGCTGCGCTGCTATGCTAACAACACATCTCAGCGCTCAAGTGCCCCTTGGGGATGCGTGGCTGCGATGGAAAATTTCACTTTCCACCAGTCCGGTGGAAACGGGAACGGGAAGAAAGGGGGAACCTTTTTGGGAGGATGTTCTTGTGAGGTAATTGAGGTGGATGTTTCGCGAAGAGTGAAATTGTGTCATAGTAACAGTCACGCTGGGATGGTCCAAAATGGGGTGACCGTGGAGTTGAAATCTACGATGACAAACCGATGGCACTGGTTGCATTTGGTGAAGTTTCACACTTAAAAAGAAACATCTAAATTTCTGTTAGGGTAACCATTCTTGGGATGGGATGGATTCTTGAAAAAGATCCAATTGTTGGAAAAGTATTACGATGTGTTGAGCAAGTGGATTTGAATAATAAAGACGCATCTCGATTCGTGCCTCGTTGGCTGTCAAATTTAAATGCAAATATTATGGGCCATATGTGTTTATAACATTTGTGGGTTCTAAAACTGTTGCTAGTCTTGGGTTGCTTTGTTTGTGCTTAGAATTGCGCACAATAACACAATAAGTCTAGAATCAGAAGACTCACTCTAATTGAGTTTCGGGGACTCAGTCTAAATTCTAAATTTAGACTATAAATTCTTATGTCAAGAAGATTATTTCCTCGTTATTTTGAACCCCGTCTATCTAGGCTCCACATTGTAGTTTGAGTCCTTAGCTGTCATAAACCTATGTTTATGGCGTGTGTTTAAGTTCCCGATTTGTTGGCCATTTTCTATTCCATAAATCGCCTAATTTGTGTTGTTCTACATGTAGTGAGATGGTTTTAAATGTTTTCAATCTAAACTCCCGATAGCTGATCGTCATTGTGCGAAGTAATTGCGTCACTACGCACAACCCGGCTGCTCTGTTGGGCATACAAAAAATCGTTTCTTTTGATTTAGGTTAACCGACCAGCAATATCGAAAACAAATCCACCGACCAAAACCGAACCCCAGTTCGCGACGAACGAATCCGAGTCCTTGCTGTTGTGGCGCGGTTTCACACACCGTGTGGTGCACGAACGTGTGTGCGGTCTGTTATGGCAATGGTCAGCATGCGGTTAACTCATTGTGTGGCGTACCTCAAAAAGCTAAATCGATCTGAGTTGATTCCACGGCCCGGTAGGCACGCACACACCTGACGCACGGAGACGGCAATAGTCCGGCTAAAGTGATTGGCTTCCGCTGAACGGGATGATCGGTTGGCTCGAGCGATGAAAGCTTTTCGCGATGTCGTCCTTTTGCGTCGTCCGTTCCCGTTCCCGCAGAAGCCGAACATCGAGAACAATGAGTGGTTTTGTGCTGTGGGGCCGGTGGTGGATTATTTTGTTTGCTAAATTAACAGATGTGGTGAAAGATTCCGTGGCACATGTGGATGATGTTTGCGGTATTTGTGAAATCCTAATCCCATGGCATAAACGATCCACCGGGCTGCCGGGGTATGGCAGAGTTTCCCCGGTCCATGTCAGCTACTATGTTTTCCTGTGGGATAGTGTATGAATGGGAAAGTAGGATTTTTCCATCCCAACAGCATTTGACCACCAGTGCTCGTTAATTAGCATATGAGATGGGATGGGGTGGCATTTGCTGGGATTTGGCGGTGGTAGTTCGGGGACAACAGGGATCGTTGCTTTCTATTGTGTACACCAAACAGCACCGGAACAAAAGCGTTTATAGGAGAGATTTCCTTTTTTTGCTGCTTCAAATGATGGCATAAATTTTGTATAGCCGCAGCTTTGATTCACTCGATTGAATTTAACAATTTATGTGCACTACCGTAATTTACAATGGTTTGAAGAGGTATATAAATAGTTTATAATATCGATTTTTACATAAAGTGCATCTTGTGAAAGATTGTAATGGATTGAATATAACATGTTAAAATTAGTTTCTTTACACATTCGAGCATTTTACTAATATTAATATTTAAAATATAGTTGAATGCTTCTTAGGATGAATACGCGACTAAATAAAGACTCTCGATGCGTTTTTTTTCATATTACATGGATTTGAGTTCCGTGAATCGTATCGATAAGATTACACGCCATGTTACGCACCATAAGCCGCTTATATTAATTTCAGATTAATCCTGTTATGATTGAAAACAATATACCCTCTGTACAATGTGAAACTGTTAATAATGCTGTTCTTGCTATTTTATAAGCCGTACACGTACATCGTTTATGTTTGCAGGGAATTTGGTAATATTTTTCCCACAGGCTAAAGTGGATCCGATGGATCGTTTTGCGTACGTTGGATTACCTCAAAATGACGACGAACGATGGAAGTTTCTTTTTCTTTGCCATTCCGCTACGCCGTGATAAAAAAAAACCTTGCCCAGAATGGGATTTTGAATGCGATTGAGGTCAGATGAAGCTTTCACCTTAAAATTTCGTCGTCCGATAGGGATCGTCCGCTTCTGATATGCGTCACATCAAAGCGTTTTCGGCGAACCGGTACAACGTCTGGAGACGTCTCCAATACCGGTCGACCGACCGGTGATCGAAATTCCTTTCTCGAACGTTCATCTGCCTGCACCGAAATCCCGGTATCCTTCGGTGTGTCCTTTGCCAGTGTTGTGTGTCGTTGCGCTTGAAAACAACACCTTTTTGATGTATGCCCAACCGTTGCGCTGTAAAACACATTCCGGTTTGCGAAATGAGGAATGTGTGTGTGTGTGTGTGCGTGTGTTTTTTGTGTATGTTGTTGCATCAAATGTGTTTGTTTGAAGTTGCTGCAAACAACAAACGTTACTTGCTATCGAACGTTGGGATAGATCCACCCGACATAGAACTGATGCGGCGACGTACTCCAACAAACACGGGGTCTTCTGGAGCAAACAATGCTCTGCCACGAACGCAATCGACGCGACGGTGTCAAGTAACGGTAAACTGATGGCCGAGTGAAAGAGTGCCCAGCAGCGCATAGGAGACATCTTGGACATTAAACCCCCTGGCAGGGAGCGCCCGGGGTGAGAAGAGAAGTTTTTGCTTTCTTCATTGCGTTGGTTCGCAGTGCTGACACACGGATAGGAATGCGATCGTGGCCGGTCGATGTGGTACGTTTGTGCATGCGTGTGTAGTTTTTGAGTGCCTCGAGTTAAACAGTTTAATATTCAACGGACGGAATGATGATGCGTTTTGTGAAACACCTGACCAGATGACTGATGTATCAAAAGTCGAACACATCTGAAGTTACAAGGCAAAGAGAAAGAGTGTAAAATAGAGAGAGAGAGAGCGGTACTCGGTTACTTTGAGCAGCGTGCAGCCGTTGTGTTGGTAACGTCATCAGTTTGTTAGAGCGCGTCTTGTTATGATCTTTGGCTTTAGCGAAACACAAAAACTGAGAGTCAATCACGGATACAAACAGACAAAAACACACTCTTTATACGCATACTGTCTCAGTGTGAGAAGCACGCACCAAAAAGCCCATCATGCATTGTTGACTTCACCTCTCCACCAGTTCCCAAAGTGTCAGTTGGAAGGTTTTCGCACTTCGGTAGGGCTAGGCGATGGGATGAGCCGGCAACGTTGTGTCACGATTTCACGGGATGGCGCGCACGGAGATGAAAAAGTTTGCCACTTTGTTTGGAGTTGTTGTTGCTGCTTTTTTTCCCCACTTGGTGTCCGTGAACGGAGCGCATCGGTGCGCGATGATGTGGTGCGCTGAATAAATTCATTTTTGGTTCTTTCCCGCCCAGAAAACACTTACGCCCCAACTTCACGGTTCACGAACGGTTTGTGAGACGCCCGACGGAAAATTGGTCGTACCGGTGGGGAGAAGTTGTGCAATCATCCGGTCGTGCAATTTCAGCCGCTTTTTGGTGAGATAAAATTTTTAGCAAGACGCATTATGTTGGGAAACGAGCGCAAAATGGAAGGTTTTGTTTTTTTGGGTTTTATTTGCTTAAATTCGGTGTGTATCTGTAACTTTTCAGGTTTTGAAGATAGGATTTTATTTGCAATTCGCTCGTCGATGTAATAGAACAACAACATGGGAGCGATTTTTAGATTAAGGTCTTATAAAAGTTAGAGCTTGTAAAGATATGAAGACTAAAGTAGGTGATCGTAGTAGGTGAATTTATTTAAACATGGTTATTTTTGCAGCCTTGGTCGTTAACTTCTCAAAATAATTGATGGACAAATTTACTAAACTTCAGCAATAATGTTTCACCAAAGGAGACTAGTAACCATACATCGTTGATTCTATTTTGTTCAACCTTTAATTATGATTTACATTTTGATTGGCCCACTAGGCACCCAAGGCAAGTACCGAATATCTTGATTGTGGTGCTTCGCTTAATCGTCTAAATTAAATGCAATCGTCATAAAGACAGGGGGACAGCTTGTGCTACCACAGTATGCTTACGACCGCCGGACGATACTTGCGCGCTGGTCAATTAGGAAATTGATGGTCATCTTTGTCAGGTGGACTGTGTTGTTGACTGTGTCCGTTGTCAGTGGCATGGCCGCAGCGTTCTACCGGTTCCCCCTCGGCGTATACGGTGCGGCTAAGTATGACGGTTTTACAACGTTCTACCGGTTACCCCACGGCGTATACGGTGCGGCTAAGTATGACGGTTTTACAACGACTCGCCATACAAACACAGGCACAAATTTACAATTCACTTAATTGAATGATAATAGAGCGTATACAGGGCAGCTCATCAGAAGGAGGCTTCCCGGAGAACCTGCTGGTGCTGGTTCATGACCGGTCGGTCAGCTTTCGAGCCGGTGCAATTAGGGGTTTGCCGAGAAGACCCAAACCTGGTGCGGTAACTGAGGTCAGGTCATTCCATTAATTGACTCATCCCGAAACACTACCCATCGCGGCCCCAAATTCTCGTCAGCACCGAACCCGAACACAAATAATGATCACCGGAACTCCCATCGCGGAGTGGGTCGCTGTGTGGAAACTGGAGTCCACCACCATCTATCCACTGTCGTTATCTTGCGGTGTGCAGATGAGCTAATGAAAATAGAGAAATTCAACCAAAGCAAAGGTACGGTGTGAAAGACACAACTAAAACGGCTTGCACCAAATAGAAAAGCATGAAGGAAAAAAGCTGCCCGCTTCATCAACGATGGTCCAGCTGGAGTTTGGTCCGTTAATTTTGAGCATTGTTTTTTTTTTTGTGTGATGCTTACGGAGTACGGGTGCTGCATTATCCTGCCACTGAAGTTCCAGCACTTGGCCCAAAACGGCGAACCGGTTAAAGGTTTTCAAGACGAAACCAAAATCCGAGAGGCAAAAAGAAAAAACCAAACTTGCAATGAATAAACTAGTCTGTTCTTGTGCCGGGTTACTGTCGGGAGATTTTTTGGAGAATTTTTGTGTATGTTTTTTTTGTTGTTGGTGTTTTTGTTTGAGACTCAATCTCCCGTATTCAAGTACTGACACCGTTTCGGGATGAGCTGGGCTCACTAGCTTCCGCGCCATCGTTCGAAGAGGAACGGCAAGCGGTAAAGATGCTTCCGGGGGTGGGTTGATGTTGGGTCGTGCAGTGTAAGGGTTTTGGTTTCTTCCGTTTGCTCGAGCGTTCGTGAATTCGACTGCCGGTTCCGGTATGAACCAGGCGGGCAAAAACGGCGATGGTTCATTTAGTATAAATGAGCACTCTGGGGATAGGGATTGTTCTTGCACTTTTTTGCGGCGAGAATGGGAAATTATTCATGCTTCCTGTTGGCAGCTCGTACAGCATGGCTCAAACATTAGCGATGGAAGGTGTGTTTGAATATTAGATGGCAAATTGGCATCTTTTGCGTGGAAATGATGCTTGATTAGGGACCGGTCTATTGCTGTTGCCTAATGATAGCTATCAGATGGTCGGTTGTGTATGTGTGAAAGGTGGATGAAACAATGAAACAATTGTGCGTTGTACAATACTTTAGCTAATTTATTTTTACAGTGCTCATTGCAAATGAGAATGAGAACATTTTTTTGGACGAGTAACGAGCGACGAAATTAATGTCTCTATATCCTACTGTTTATTGCTCCTTGCTGTGGGACTATGAATGAAAGAATTATATTTTCTAATTGAACATTGTATTGGCGCTTAAAAAATCACCATACAACTACAAAGCACATCACCAAAACAATAGCTGCCGAGAGCGAAAGCTTTTTATAAACAAACATTCAGAAACAAGTCAACATGACCATGGCTTACGGTGGCTTTCGCTTTGTTTGGTCGCCTACACACACACACACACACAAACTAGCGTCGTTGGAAGGGTCGCCCGAAGTTGGCAAGAAGAGCGAACGTTTAAAGCGCACGCCATCACCTTCGCCCGGTGTCACCTTCAAACCCCGTCGCTCCGTGCGACACAACATCATCAGCCCGAGAACTCTCCGACGCCTAGCCTTCTTAAGAGAACAGGGGAACGCATAAATATGTAAGAATGTTTGCAATTGTGCAAAATTTCTCGGTCAAATATTTGCCCTTCTGCAGCAGACCGACCGGGAGGTACCTTCGTCCAGGGGTTCTAGGGTGATGATCGTCTGCGCGTTGGGTGGGTGAGCGTGAGTCAGCAAGTCAACCCAGGTGTTCGTTTTTCCCTGGAGAATGTTGTTTTGCGGGCAAGGGCACACGGACCGTCACCTTGCGTACGAACCGATGGCACACGCAGAAGCTGGCATAACGTACCTTCCTTTTTCCACGCCACAGGGCAAGCAGCCATCGGTGGCCCCCATTTTAGAGAATGTTTTAACCAGTCACATATCGGTAGACGGTGGTTCAATGTGTGTCTCCAGAGTGCCCGAAACTGTCGCAAAACTTGTCAGCTACAGGCGCAAGGTGGTCGGGAAGGAATTTATTAGGTGAATTTCGGTCGGTCTTGGCTTCAATCTGCGCAGTGCAAAAGTCAACGGTGGTGTGTATGTGTTAGAAATAAATTTAAATATTTGCTCCAAACAAACAGTGCCGGTGCCCGCTTTTTGCAACACTTCTTACCGGTTTGATCAGGTTGGTAGGAGGTTTCAGTTTTTTTGTTTGTTTGTCTAGGCCGACTGAAATATTAAACAATTTTGCTTTGAATTCGGTCTACACCGGGCCAGGGTCCCATAAAACATCACTTTTGACCGTAAATAAAAGTTCATGTCTTGCTTGTGGTTCAATGCACACTATAATCGGTGCTCAGTGGCCACCAGGGTGGGTAGCATCCGGGAAGGTCATTAGTTGAATGTACCATAAATTAAATGTTTCAGCAACATAATTGAAGTACCATCATCCGTTTGGAATTAGTCTGCCGCCGGTCGCTACTCCTGCACCCAAAACCCCTATCCCAGGAAGTGGTTTCGGTATTGAGGTGAAATAGTTTTTGATACTATTTGATTACACTCACGGCCGAAAGGAGGGAACGGCCAAAAGGACGAAAGGTTCTAAAAGGATGGGGTGTGAAAGACAAACAAGTGATGACTGTTCTTTTCCTGCACCGCATATACACATCCCGTACGAGATGTGAAGCGTGCCAAGGGACGGGGTTGCATTATAACGGCGCCAACGAAACCCCCACGCTTCTAAGCTCCCAAAGCACACCCGGCATGTGTGTGTGTGTGTGTATGTATGTATGTGCTGTGTATTTGTTTTGCGAAACTAATATTAAACAAACAGAAGCCACGTCATTGTACGGTGTGGTGAGGGCACGCTTGAAGACTTGCCAAACGAAGAACAGGGAAATGCTACGTTCGTAATGATTTGATACAATTTCCTGGTCCGTCCTGGTAGAACAAGACCTCTTCCTGATGCTCTAGCAAGTCACTGCTTTCTGCTCCGTGCTGTAGCTTCGGCCGACTCTTCCGGCTAAAGTAAGCCACATGTACATGGCAACACATGCGACACAGGATTTGTTTCGTGGGGGTTTGGCTTGCCGGCCGTACGATCGTGTGCTGCTTGATATGTTGTGTGATGTCGGCGATGCCGAGTTTTGCGGTGGGAAAAACAGAGAAATAGATAAAATAAATTAATTCATTTCCACAGACGAGAACGAATGGTGGCACGATTGCTAGCGAGCATCGGGGCCGCAGTCGGTAGGGAAAACCATGCAAACGGTCCACCACAGCACAACAGGCAGTGCAGCGAGGTAACGGGGTGAAAATAGACAGATGAATAAATATGCATATAGAACTAGGGAGGCGTCCACGCAACAGCACTGCACAGAAATAGGAACGGAACAGTGGCAACATATCCGGTCGGTAAAATATGGAACCACAGATACACACCCGAAAGCTGGCAATCGAACCAGTGGCAAGTAGTGCTGTAGAGATGAGAGAGAGAGAGAAAGAGAGATAACGAGAGGAAAGGTACAAAAAATGATGACACAAAAACCACAGTCTAATGAAGCGTAAAGCTCGTGGGTGTTTCTGGATACCTTTCGGGGAAGTTCGTAATAAAAACGATCTGCTGGAGAGACGATGTGAGTTCACAATTCAAAAAGCAATTTAATTGGTGTAGTATTCTTCTACGTCACGAAATGAATTAGCAACAAAGTGCTAATCATTAGTAATGTCAGGGCACAGGCAGGGGCCATGATCTTAGCAGGTTTGTTCCGTTTAGTTTGCTATAGGCAGTTTGTTTGTATCGAGGTGTAAATTCTTCATGACGGGCTCTTACCGATTAAATGTTTACAGGTCTTAAAAGCAGCTTCTTAAACAGCTTATCTACTAAAACTCACAACAAAAAAAATGTTCCTGCGAAGATTGTGAGAATAGTATAACTTCAGGCGTACAACACGAGATTCAAAGCACGCTAATTATTGTACATTAAAACATGATTGGAAACAAGTTTTAAAGCAATCCTTTAAAATATATCGATGGTTTTCATCTAATGCTACAATTCACAACCTACAGTGGACGATGCTGCAAGCTTGATATTCAAAAATCAAGTCTGCACAACACTGTCAAAAGGAAGTCTTTCATACGTAAGCATACGAAATGAGGCAAAATTTGAAAGGATAATCTCTTGTTCGAGCTTTCCTAGTGCTGCTGCCTTATCAACAAACTTGTCCCTTGCATCCGTTCAACTAGGCGACAGATACCAAGGATACAGTGTTGTTCTGCTCGTCATAACTTCCGTATTGTTCAACACAATAGCGCACCGCACACGGTCATTAGAGAGGGGATTGCTGGATTCTCCAGCGCGGCGTAGTTTAAAATTGCACAACGGACGAAAACAAACTCTCCACCATGCGATGCTGACAGTAATGCGTTGGACGGGGTTTTCGCATGCGGCTATCGCAAAAGGTACGTACGCGCGATGCAGTACTTGTGTGTGTGTGTGCCACCAATGCAGAAAATACTTCGTCAAAGGTACGCCAAATGCGGGGCCATTGAATATACGGCTATTCGATAGCAATGTTTCCATTGCGACGTACCGTGTGGTTTTCCGAACGCCTTCAACCTGTCCCCGTTGTCCGGTCGACGGTCGGAGATGTTGTCCGCTTCTCGGCCCCAAAATGTGCCCGTCTGCATCCGCATGATACTGCTAATGAAGTTCCGTTGCGGGTGTACTACTGCCAAAAATGTCTTCCGCAGATACTGAACCCATCCGCCGTGTTTTGCCCCCCCCTTGGAAGGTTTTGCTTATCTCAGCACAGTGGGTAGCGGGCGGACTGTTGGCAGGGAAGCTGCAAAAAGTTCTCTTTGATGTGGGTTCCGTGCTGTGTCGGCATGCCATTCCCGACTCCCGTTTTACGATGCGAACGGAGCAATGGGGGAATAGGTGGGTGGAAAAAAAAGGGAGGAAAACGAAGCCGGGCGAAGAATTTGGCAGTCCAAAGCGACGCACGATGGCTGGGATTGTTGGAGCTTTCATAATTTTTCTTTCCGGCCGGCCGCCGTTGTGCCAGATTCGCTTCAGCAACCCGTGCTGTCCGTGGCACCGGCAAACCAAAGCAGACACATCATAACATATTTCTGGAGATGGCTGGAGAGACCGGAGGAGGGACGCGAAGTTTAATGCGGTGTGCCAGCGGGACTGCCGCAGAGGGACACTTGGAAAATATGCAACAATTTGCCACTGTTCACTGCTTCACCGGAAGAACTTCGCGTAACAGTAGGCAGCGGGCTAGGCTAGGAAAACGGCGGCGAAACATTGCGAATCATTGCTGCTAATCGTCATTGTCGGTTGGTCAGCTGTGCCACAATGTGTCGAAAAGTTTTGAGCGACACTTTGTTGTCCTAGCGTTCGTTTTGGGCAGATCATTCGAGCAAGTCGAACTGGGCAAAGTTTCTACAAGCAAAATTAGTACGGTGTGGCTCACACTGGATGCTCGTTTGATGGAAGCAGCAGCTGTAGCAGCAGTAAGTGCGGCGCATAATGAACGGTGGAGCTAGACCGCGGCTGTAATTTGATCTCTTGTGAAATCGATAAATATTACAAAGTTAGTCCGCAAGTCAACTGTGTCAACTGTAGTGCAAAATTGATTAGCTTCATTTTATTAGCGCGAGTGTGCTTAATTTTTGTTTTGTTTTGGGTTAATCATCATTCAAAATCTATTTCTCATTCTTTACATTTTAATAATTCCATGTTCATTTTCTTTTCTTTCAGTTGAGATGGTTGTGACCACATTTAATTGACCCACATTCGTACCGTACACAATCGACTGTCCGCAGTGGGAAGTGACAAATTCGGGCTAAAAATAGTAGACCGTATGAGCAGCGTGAACTCAGACAAGGTCCAGGTTGCGGATGAGCTAACAGCACCGGGTAATCTAGTCGATCGGAACTGCTGATAGTGGAAGTGCACTTGAGCAGCTGAAACGGCAGTGCATCGACGCTACATCCCTACACCTAACCGGTAAGTAGCTGTATGAGTGACCTGCAAGACGTACACAGGTTTAATGCAATTGAATGATTCTCTTCGCCCGGGCCGGTTGAAGTGTGCTTTGTGTGCTGGGGTTGTTGTTGTGTGGTTATCGTGCTGGCCCGTCACGCGGATGCTGCTTATTATTGGGCGAATAGGCTGATAGTCGTTGTTATAGTGTTCGTTCGCTGTGTTCGCCTGTGCTAACCTTCACCGTGATCGGCTCGTGATACGGTGACTGGACAAGTGATAGAGCGGCTTTTGACTGTGCTTGTGTCTTATCGGAGACCCTGGACCGTAATGTCGAGCACAAGCGCCGAACGCGGATGTCAGTCTCTTACCAGTGACCGGCCGGTACAGTGATGCAGGTGGACATCGGGCAGTTCTTTGCCGAGCACGACATCGTGCCGGTGCTGATCGATCGGGCACCGGACTCGTTCGCTAAGGTGGTGTACCGTGCGAAGAAGCTGGTGGATGCCGGCAAGGAGCTAACGCCGGCCGAAGTGCGCGAAGAACCGAAGGTTGAGTGGTATGCCGATCCGACCGCACTATACACGCTCATCATGATCGATCCGGACTCGCCGAGCCGCATGGAACCGTGGAACCGTGAGTTTGCTCACTGGCTAGTCGGTAACATCCCGGGACGGCACGTGCAGAACGGCGAGACGCTGTTCGAGTACATTCCGGTCTTTCCCCGGTCGGGTGTCGGTTTCCATCGGTACATCTTTCTCGTATTTCAGCAGCAATCGTGGAACGATTACTCGCAAGCACCTCGTGCTTCAAATAAGTACGTTTTCTTTTGCGTTGCAGACAGATGAGCACTGAAAGGATTGTTCAAAAGCAACTACTTTCATTCACAGAAACCGAACGCCACGGATACGGTTCAGTACGCGAGATTTTGCGCGCCATTACAGCTTAGGCAGTCCGGTGGCGGGCAATTTCTTCGTCGCCCAGTACGATGACTTTGTGCCGGTCATACTATCCCGATATCCGGCCTCGGATGATTACTAAACGCGTGAAAAGATGTGCTAGTGTGTGTGATCTAATTTCAATTACTAGGGTACTACCGCAGCATCATGCCGTCAGCTTAACGATGTCCAACGTTGCAAAAACCCGGGGTACGATCATCGATCATAAAACTCATTAAAACAATGCCATTCATTGTATCGCAAACGGTCCTGCTTGTGTGCAAATACCCTCCCGGGGGTTGTACGATTCGATTACAGATTCGACATCCTGATTGTGATCAACCACTTGACTCGAGTGCGCCACACCACCAAACCAGCGCTGCCGTACCGTCCGTCCAGTGACCTTCGAATGTTGACCGCGTCGCGGGACACATTGCGCTGACGCGGTGCTTTGTTGTCGTTCGCAGTGTTTACATCCGTGCGATGGCTGAAAGCGTTGAAATATTAAAATCGTTAAACCCTTTAATCCCGGTAGCTCGAATAAATATTGATCCGGGCCCCGCACTCTCCGCGATTGTTGTGACCGGTGACGCGACATGATGAAAGTATCGCTCGTCAATGTTTACTTTCGGAAGAACATCTCAGCACTATGGGAGGCCGGAAAGAAAGAAGCATGCTTGTGATGTAGCTATTTAATGAATTTTAATGGTTAATTTCGAGCCTGTACGATAGAAATGGGACGGTAAGAAGCTAACTCGATGCATCCAACCGACATCCACCATCGGCCGTGTAGTGCAGATCTCACTATTAAGCGGATTAAATTACGACGATGAGTCATGCTTGCAAAAAAAAAAGTGATACTTCTAGTCTCTTTAGAGCGTTCCATGTAGCAGCACCGCAACGGCCATATCCAACAGCGGCAAAGCTGAACTTCATTTCCATACAGGTTGGCCCGGATTACGGTGGAAGTGACGTGAGGTTTGGTAGAATTTCAAGCGTGAAGGTTGTTTGGTTGCTTTGCAAATGTTCGCAGATACGAAATTCTACGTTCCATGCCGCAGCGGTGAGCGGTGGGTCGGCGAGGGAAAGGTTAAAAATTGCATCTGATCTCGGTGCTAAACCGTGTAGAGCTATGATTGAATTTATGTTTACCGCTAGTAGCCATAGTGCAGAACATTCTTCCCTAGGCATCGATGTACATGTATGTTACGAGAACGGGCAGAACACACTGACACAGTGTGTGTCGGTGGGCTTGTACCTATGATGGAATGGTGATGGATATGCATAATATAATTTAGCTACACTTTGAAAGTGTGGGTCAGCTGCTGCATACATTTGTAGTGCGAAAATTGCTGCAAAGCGAGATAGAAAAACGGATGTAAAAGTCACACTGTTCGGTGAAGTATCATCATACAAGGATCATACAGATGTGATGATACTTTTTATTTTGTGTTACAGTTTTGTTTCCGCTCGTTACACCACAATGATGGTTAATCTAGGTCTTTGGAGGATTTTTATAAATTAAATAAGCGTTTTTGTTAGCTTATTGTAATAGAAAATAGTACAATATCATAGTGGAAATAACGTTTGTTAGATTCGTATTAGTCCTTTTCAGTTGATATTTCAATTTATGGATATTGGATACAATGTTTAGTTGGAAAATTCCTGTCAAGTCTAGGGTTATGAAAATATCATAATGCTCGCTGTATTCTTATAAACTTTTATGATTTAACAAAACAAACCAGAGCCATCTTCATATATTTTTTCAAAGAAAATAAAGCAGTCATTGGAACGGAACTCGTTTTTAGGTAAGTGTTACCAAGACTTTATTTTTAAGATCAGACAGAAAGAGTAAGTGTAGAACATTCTGAAGAAAGCTCCTTATTTTCAATATCAGATACTTTGAAATTAAGTGAATTAGGCGCTTTTCTGATACATTTTTGATGCCACACAAACAACCAGCCTCACTATGGTTGCCTTTATCTTGTCGAACGCGCAATGGGCTGTGTTACATTCAGGTTACACGAGTGAAACCCGGAACATATGAGAGACATATTTTGGGGAAGTAAATAGATTAAAAATCATCAACGTAATTATTATGACAGAAAAAAAAACGCACAAACGCAAACAATTTTGGTAAAGACAAGAATAAACCACACACAAAAATAAAGCTACGCTGGCTCCCCTGGTGGGAATTGGATATAGTGAATTGTAGAACAAAAAAAAAAACCAACGTTCCTCCCGGTCCAACTGTTACACTACCGTACTCTGGCACTGTTCAACTCCCGGGCTTAGCTACCGCATGTTTGTTCATTATAATGATTTCACGTATATATGTTGGTCAGCGTGCTGAAGCTGCGAGAAGCGGATAATCCCTTCGGTGCGATGAATGTGATATTACCATGCACGGGCCTATCCGCCCGTTAGCATAAGGGAGGAGGAGCGGGTGCGGATTCGGTGCATGATGGAAGGTAAACAAAATTTTAATACGCGAAATAGAAACTTGCGTTTGCGTTGCGATACGATACTGTTCGCAGGTGCGAAAGAAATGTGAGGGAAGAACCAAAAAAAAAAAAAAACAAAATTATAACTAACATGTTTCAAATTGGTATTGCAATTTGTGTGTCAGCACACACACACACACACACCGGCTATCTGATTGGGCTGGCTTAACGCGATGTGCTGTAGGCAATATCAATATGTTTATTTTGTTTTTTGTTGGTTCGGTGAACGATTTGAAACATGATAAAAGTACACGGGTTCGCGTGTATGATGCGGTACCGTGTGTAGCAAGTGAAACTAACTAGAAACATGCTTCAATCGTGTCTGATAGTTGTCTATTTAGTTTTGCTCTAATATTGATAGTTTTATCAAACAGCGACAATCTTTTTTGTGTGGGTAAAAGCTGTGGTACACCTTTTAAACAACTAAGCTGTTTGTCATGAGGAATATTTACTATTATCATGGTTTCAAATTGTCATAACAACTTGTTTTTAAAACGTTTATCTTAATGCATTGTTGTCTTATTTCAAATGGTATTTATTTTTTTGGTTATTTATTGTTATTACTCTAGGCATTTATGGGGTTCAATCAAATTTAAACAATTACAGAATATTGTATAATCCAAAGTTTTATTCTCTTAATCCGTTGCAACGCACAAAAGAACCGCCTGCTGAGATGTTTCAGTGAACGCGATGAACATTTCGTTCGAAGATTAGCCGCCCAGATGGTGCAAAAATGCCGCCAAGCGGCTATCCTTGCGGCGGCTCTTCTCCGATACTCGCACCAGCACGCTCAAGCAGCAATTTTCGTAAACAAACCACACCACATCGTTAGCACTTGCCTTCCAGTGGCACATGCGCACATGCTTGGAAGTGTGCAACATTTCCTACTAGCTACAACGGAGAAGCATTCGTCCGTAGGGTTGTATCATCATCAACCGGCAGACGTTGGCATCCGAACGAGCACCAGAAGGCGGCTCGTATTTGGTCCTTTTACCCGAACACCGAAGCCTTGTGGTTCGGACGGTGTTTTGGTACATTCAGCCAACGCCATACCGAGCGGTTAGTTTACGTCGGGCAGTGTATCGAAACGGTCGCTAGTGAGAAAGTGAGTGCGTGTGAATTGCTCGTCGCGGAAGCGAAACAGACGCGAGAAAGCATCCGTTGCGTTTCGGCCAGGATCACGCGGTTTTCGGCGGTGTTCTTACCGAAACTCGTACCAGGTTCACTATCGCAGTGAGGTGTTTTTTTTCCTTGTTCGGTCTTCTTGTTTTCGTTTGGGCAAACCTGTCCATCTGTCTATCCGACTGTCAGTGTTTTCGTGTCGGTCTGTCTGTCTAGTGGAGTGACGGGGTCAGTTCATTTCACCGTTAATGTGATCCGCAGTTCCAGTGGATTGGCCGTGGGGTGGGCCCGCGCAAAAAGGATCCCTTGACCCGGAAAAGCTTTCTCCTGCAGCTCCGAACGCGCGGTTGCGTGTGTACGCTGTGCGTGGATGTGTGCTTATGAGTATGTGTAGATGAATGTGTGTATTGTACAGAAGATGAAGCGCTTCTAAGCGAGGGCTGTGACTTAGGTGGCGAGTAGAAATTTGGAAGATTTTTACCTTCTTGCTCTGCGTTCTCCACATCAGTTCGGGGCGGGGAGTTTAGCAAACGGGGCAAACGCAACGAAGCAGAAGCTCACTCGGTCCCGTCTTGAGCCTTGTTTGATCAAGACGGCCGCTGTTGCTTCGCTGTGGTTCGCCGGTTTGCTTGTCATTCGCCGTTAATTTACTTCACCCGGTTGGCAGTGTTGTCGGTGCACCGTGCTAGTAGTGATTGGGAAAGGATGAAATACATGTGTCGCCGGTGGATGGTGTTACGTAGCAGTGCGTTTAGTTTCGCCGGTCGTCTCATTACGGTTGGTCGGGAAGGCAAATGTCATTAGCGTTTGATATGCGCTAAACCGGTTCAAGCGAAAGCAGATCGATCGATCGGTGGAGGCGCCTAGCACGGCACAACCTTCGCTGTCTGCGTTGCCAGAGATAATCGGCTCGACGTCGGATAGGAAGTGCAAACGGTGATGTGATTATAACTGATTGCAAACCAGATCGCTGCGTACGATTGATGTACGGTGTGCTGTAAATGTGTGCCGTACCGGTTTGCCTAGGTGTGGCGCATCTTCACCAGCAAGGATTTAATCCCTAAGGGAAGCTATATTCGCCGCGGAAAAAGTGTGGATTATAATTATTTTTACTGAAATGAGGGTGACAACGGCGTCCTTCGGGGTGAGCTCTTAGACAGCTTCAGCAGCCAGCGAGTGGGTGGCTGGAGGTACAACAAGAGGTACCCTCTGGCACCACGGAACAGTCTTTGTTTAAGGGTTGCTGCGTAAAGGATTAAGGTACTTGCAAGCAACAAGACAGATAAGGTAAGAGCGCTCAATTCCAAGCAGAAAAAGCAAGTGTGAGATAGTGTAATGGTATTGGTCGGTGAGCTTAATAAACCGTTGATCATTCTGTCCACTTTAAGCTTGATCGGATTTAGGACTGATCGCGGTCAGGACCCGAAAGCCCCCGCACGCATGGCGTGCTCGAACACAGTGAAAGCGAACGAGCTTGGTTTATTAAAATTTTACTGCTCGTAATTAATTATTTTGATGATTACTAACTGCAAACCCATTGACCGTTCTTTGTTTTGGTGCCGCGCGTTTCCTGCACTTTCCTTTCCGCCTTCCCGCCATCATTGAAAATTTATTTGTTTGGAAAACCGGGCTTCATGCTTCCAGTGCGGCCCGTTTTCGCACGGGAGCTTTACTCGAGTGAGAAAGTTTGATCGTACAACAAGCGACTGACTACACCCGGTAGTATATAGGTACTAGGTCACTCGCTCGCTCACTCACCCACCCATCCACCCACTCTGCTCTGTCAACTTTTGCCGCTTTCATGCTACCGGATCCGCTTCACCCCCGTTCCCTATGCTCAGCGGATCATTAGCGTTTCATCCACATCGAACCGGGCGCAACCGTCGTTCGCACGAGCACGGGCAGCAGACGAGAATAAAATTTATAATCTCGACCATAATTAGACATCGGCCGGCGGGAAGTAATCATGTCCGGTGGCGCATCTGTCCGTGCAGCTGTGTTCCCAAACCCCCGGGCCAACATCCGTTCGCGCCATCCTGTGGGAGCCATTCCTGTTTTTCCCCGTTTGCTCTCGGTCGCATAATTATACACCCGTGTATGAGAGTATGTTCGGCACGGTTTCGTTCGCGTACCAGGCTTCCAGTTGAGTGATTTAAAAAGTGGTAAAACACAAACTTGACTGTGGCACCGTCATAAAATGCGTGTAAAAAGTCATTAACAGTATTGATCGGGTGTAATGAATAGTAAACAAACAATGTGCACCCGGTACACCCGGTGGTCGCCTGAAGCCGTTTTTCATGTGCCATTTTTTATGTGCTTTATAATGTTCCACCCTTGTTTTCAGAACACTCTTCACCGGACGATTGCCGGTTAGTTGGTTTCACACAGGGTGCAATACTAATGAAATTACCTGCCCGGTTAGCCTGACCAGCCGAAAGCACTTAACGCGTTCCATGGTTCAGGTACGCTCAATCGAACGGCACAGTCTTGTCTCAGCTGGTCATATATCGGGCAGCTCTCGGCAGTTTACACTTGTTTTCTTGCCGCTACATGCACGAGCGTTTTTGTTATGTCTTGCACCAAACCTCACTTGTGGACTTTTTAAGCAAACAAATCAAATATTTGTCGCTCACGCTGTGTGCTTGGCCCCGGAGCATAATTAATCATTCGGAAGGTTGGTTTACAACTAATTAATTATTCGCACGTCTGGATGGCTGTGCCAAACAAATCTTGTGCTAGGTTGTGCTCGGAAAGCAGTCCATCTTGTGCCGAAAGAAAGATAATTACTGTTGCGGGAAAGTATGCAAATTGGAAGTTTTCACGTCATTCGTTTCATACATAATTATCTAGCGACAGAGTGCACGTTACAAACGAGCGGAGGTTACCGGAGGAAACTGTGCAGATAACACTGGTAACACATTTGACTCATCCGGACGCACCGGTTAAGATACCGACCGCGATGGATCGGTCCTAATTTTATGCTTCCTCACAACGAATGTCGGTTGGAATGCTTTTTTCCCCATACTTCCGGACCCGGCACTAAACTGTCGGTCGGTCGTTAGTCATAGGCGAATCATTTATTACGTACCCTTTTGTTTTGCGATTGAAGTTTATCTCGAATCGATCCAATTAGGGGAACCGCCCGTTCGGTTTGCCTTTTCCCATTTTAATTCATCCGTTTAAAGATGTTGTATCGCCACGGGATGGATGCGAGGCAGACAGACAGAAAAAAGGCTGTCCATTGTCAGTGAGTTTAAAGAAGGTAAAATGGGAGAGAAAAGAGAGCGAAAAACAAGATAATCACAAACGTACGCGAGCGGAAAATAAGGACGCTATTTATGGGACCGGAACTAAAACAGAAGACTCGAACCGAAGCTCGTGCTGCTGCGTAAGTTTATCCTCTGGCGATGGCCAATCAGATCGGCTAGCCCTGGTGAGTTTTGTTGGCGAATGTTGGAAACGACGTACACACGAATGGAAGAACGTGGCAACAGTGCTTTGGGAAAATGACGCAAAACAAAGAGACATAACAACAGTGCGGAGTCCGGACCATTCTGTTGTTGCCGTACCTGCAGTTCCCGGGCAAATGGGCATCGTACTCGATTGGTTTGGGTCACTAAGAGGAGCGATGGATGTAGTAGTACTGTGCCATTTCGCACTGTGGTTTCGTTTCCTTCATTCATGTCCATCTATGATTCCCATAGAGAGCAAAAGCGAGAGATGCAACACCGGAAAAGAAAGAACGCAGGAACCTTACACGTGGAGATCATCAAATGGTTAGATTCTTTTTTTCGTCTAGAAAGAGCTTTCTTCCTATTCTACCATTTACCCGAGGTTGACAACTTTACCGGTTTCTAATGAAATATTTGCCGTGATTTATCATCGTCCTTACCAACTCATTGTCCATCTACGCGCTAGTTGACAGGACTAAATGTGATCAACGAAGGAGAAATCTTGCTGGGTGCAACATGGGGTGTCCTTCCTCACTTAACGCGTGGTGGAAATGGGGGCCTATTTTTTCCAGCACCACTTACCGTTCCGTGACCGTTCGTTTGATGATCATTTCGTTTGATGGTGTAGGTTTTTTTGTGTTTGCGGCCACTTTCACCTAAACCCGATTCCCTACGGGCGTTTGGTTGTTGGTGCGTTTTCCATTTTCCAAGCGCAAGACACTTGGGATGGTTGGTATCGCGTAAGATAAGATCTTCGCCAACCGGCTAGAAGTTCATTTTTCGAACACGAATGTTTATTTCGGGCCACAAACTGGCCGGAACGTTTCGTGGTGGGTTCGTCCTTGCGCTTGTCAAACGTCCGGAAAATTGGAAGCAAAACTTCGTCGCAACTACTGTGCACCGGGTTGCCCACACAGCCAATAAACAATCGGTAGGGCCATGTTTTTCGGCCCAATTCCAGTTTTTTCCCAGCGGAACGTACACGACGGACCATCTTGGGGTCTGCATGAACTCTCTGATTAGATTGGATCAAATCCGATGGCAGATGGGTGATGGTGTGGCGTTGGGATAGGCCCACCAAACAAAACAAATCAACAAACTGGTTTGTTATGGTGTGTGAGGTGCGCCATGACCAGGACGCGGACCACATCGAAGGTTAGCTATTTACGGACCCGGTTCTATAAATGTGTGTGTATGTGTGTTGGTGTGTTTCCGCGAGCTCGCACGTGTGTGTGTGTAAATAGGCTAGCGTGCGTAGGTACGTGTGAAGAATGGTTTGGGCCGCCGCTCGGGGAGATAGGACGAAAGTTTTATTTCGTAGAAAATTTCCTTCCCACAGCTGTGTTAGCTTCCTCCTGTGGGCGTCCGGCGGGGCAATAAATAGTCACTGGGGGGAAAAAGGAATTGAGTGACAGGGCCGAAATTTTCTAAATTTGTTTGACATAAGTTACGGGCAACGGTGCCACGTCGCTTTTCAGGTTTCTTGGGTGATTGTGTGCGTGTGTGTGTATGTGTGCCGGCGAAGTGAAGTCCAATCTGGAGCGTCTGTTCGCTGGGGCGTTGAATTGGAACGGTAAAGTATGTCAGAAACAAGGTGATAATGTCCAGGGAGGCGAACATCTCCATGGAATTATAAATGGATTACCGTTGTTGGTCGTGATGGGACTGGGTTCTGATGCCGGTGCCGGATTCTTGACGCAGGCTAGAGAGATGACTTGAGGGAGAAGACAAAAGAAAAATAAAACACGAGGAATACAATATATAAACCATCGTTTGCTGACGCTTGTTTATGAACATTGGTTACGAAACGGATAAACTTTGATTGAGTTGCAATCATGGAAGCAGTGAGACAACTTACGCAATTTTGTCACTTTTCGTCCTGCAAGGCTGTTTGCGGATGGGGAAGAATTTGGATGAAAATTATCTTCGGTTGTGTATAGTAGGGAGGATTGTTTGGTTTTTTGTTTGACATTTGCACTTAAAAAATAGGAGCAATTCATGTCGCTGGGCGAGGTACTTTAATGATATGTTATGTTTACTACGATGTTTCTATCTTTAATATGATGTAGCGTAGTTCTCAGAAGTCATGATTTATTGTAATGTTTACCTTAAGTAAAATCTATATTTTTAAAGTTTCTGGATGTCACCCCATTCTTAACTTAATTTTAAATCGTTTCGAAATATATCTCAAAGTCCTTAAGATCGCTGCAAACTATAAATTTACTAGAGTGTAGCTTGCTTTTGAGCAGCTAAGCATGACAAATTAACATAAAAAATCCACAATATTATAAAATCTAAAAATTTTACCCATATTTTAATATGTTTCAGTTTTTCTTAGTTTATTTTATGGAATTTAGGCAAGTTCAGGCAGGCAGTTAAGTACATATAATTTTTAACTTTTCTGAGTTTCTAGCTGTTTAACATCTTCACGGCAGTCGTGCAAATGCAAGCACTCCTGAGTAATGAGTAATCGTAGGCTTTCGTTAATGTTTTTTCTTCGTCAGTATTAATTGATTTAAAGCTAATAATTTATTAATTATTATATTATTATCATATTAATTAATTAATCTTTACGTTAAAATTTAGCTAAATATTCTATCGTAACAAATGCAATAAACCGTTATTCATGTCTATTTGTTCTGTCTTTTTAATATTACGGTACACAAATTGAATAAAAGGTGTCTTCAAAGTTGATGATGAATGTTTCAAACCTTCTGACAGGATCGGTCGTTAAAGAAACTCAACGCGCAACAAAAAAAAGCATCCACAATCATCCTCACGGTGCATTACATTTCCGCACCGAAATTGACAGCAAAATTCGCTGCCAAGTAATGTAACACTGCCCCGGCGATGATTGGTTTGATTTCGTTCCGTGCCATATAATCCACGGGATTCACTCAAGCCGTAATGTTGCCCGGACGAACGCATCGATTCAATTGGTTTGGTGCTGGGTTGTTTTTGGTTCTTATTTTTTCGCGGTTACTCCCCACAATCATGGTCTGATAAATTTGGCAAAGTAAAATTTATAACGCCTGCAATCGAGCAGCAGCAGCAGCCGGCTCACAATCGTAGCGCCAAGCCGCCTACTTGCTGATAAAAAGCGTTGTATAGCAGCCGTACCAGTAGGCTGGTCTGGTTAGGGGTGGTGTGTGGTGAGCAGAAGAAGGGAAAGGAATGGAAAAACGGTGGAATCTGTTGGTTGGGAAATTGACCGGAACCAACGAGAGAGAAAGAGAGAGAGAGAGAGAAAGGCCGGAAATTTCGGAGGAAAGGATTAACTAGTTAGCCTTTACCGTTCGTGCTGTGAGTGTCTGTGTGTAAATGGGTGAAATTTGGCGAGGACGAGCGCACAATTGTGAAGATGCGTTCGTGCAAGAGTGCGCTTTACCGTTGATCGGCGCTGGTGCGGAGGTATGCTTGTGGCCAGCGGGCCAGAAACATGTACAAGCGCGATAACACGTACCGGGCTCACGGTAGTGTACAGCAGGGCCGATTTTCATGAAACGCGTGATCGCCCGACTGCGTTGGTGGTCAATTCAATTTTTATTTATGCATTGCTAATGCAAACACTATCCACTGGAACCACCGGAACCGCATTCGTCCATGCGCTTGCCCGCTCGTGTTCGTGTTCAAGCACGCTGTCTTTTAATGCTTGTTGAATATTTATTAGGCCCGAGCGGACATGAGCTTCGGCGAAGTTTAAGCCTTTTTTCCCCTCGGTTGAAAACGCGGCAAGTGGACAAACGAACGGTGCCCGTATCGGACCGGCTGATATAGATGCATCGCGCTTACCCGCTAGGCTGATTATATTGGAAAACTGCGCTCCATTGCAGTGCATGGGGGTGGGAAGGTATTCCGGAAAATTTATAGCAATTTAGCTTAGCAAATAGAGCCGATTTGGAAGTTCTCGAAGCTGGTTTGTAATGTAAGTAATTGAATGAAGCACAGAATAGGGTGGAGGTTTGAAAAACATCATCTTCCGCTTACCCCACGCAACCACTCCACAAGGCAGAACGCCAGAAGGGACGGAGAAATGCATCGTACCTTTTTGCAAGTGACTCCTTTTTTTTTGTTGCTACTCCCTGCGTTACTCGACATCGTAACGGAAACCCCATTACGTGGTTTTTGCACAGGGAAATTAAGGACGATGGCAGCTGCTCCGCGTCGACATGGCATTACCCTATAAATATGGCAACACTTCGTGTTAATAGCGATAATAAACTGTACGTGATTGAGCCCCGTAAACGACGGTGCGCTTGCGACTCTATTCGATTTTCATCTACTACTGGTGCGGCTAAATGTGCGCCCGGCAGAAATGGGTGGCTTTTTGGCAACGTTGCTAACCGCCCCATAAGGACTGTTGGATGCCACGAAGGCAGGCTTTTGCAGCGCTGTAAGAGGTTGACGTCTGACGGCTGTTTATTGCTGCATGGCACTAACCGCACCAATAACTGATTTTGCATAAATGTATACCAGCGTCGGCGTCGATTATACAGTTTGTGGGCAGTTTTCTTCGTTTGCTGCACAAAATGTTCGCCCCTTTTCCCCGTCCGAATCATTGCTGCGGTTTGTGTGGCAATGTTTTGTTGTCGGGAATGGGTGTAACGGGTCGTTTAGTTTGAGCTATTTCCGAAGTAAGTTGTCGTTTCGGTGTGCTTTTTATGCTTCTGAATTATCAAACAATGTTTTAAGTTTTTCCTGATATTTCAAACTCAAAAAAGAAAGCATAGAAATATAATTGTATGTTCTTTTTAATTAAAACTGTTTGTAATGATTCCAGATTTTCCAATTAGTATTATTGGCACAAAACCAATAAGCCGCTGTAAATTTACAAAGAAATTGTGGGTTTATTTAAAACCCTGCGTAAGCAGCAACCATACACCTCGTTCAAACAAATACAATGCAGATTGTTGTTGGAGTACAATGCAACGTGCAATGGAGACGCCTGGTAGGGCGTAAAGAGATTGAGTGTAAAATAACAGAAACAAAACCTCTTTCTTCTATTGTTGATGTACATGGTCAGGTATAATGCATAAGTATAATAAAAAAACAAAAAGCAGATTCTTTTTTTATACGTCTATACCGGATCGGCAAATAAAACATGCCGATGCAGTGGATATCGCATGTTTGTGTTAGCATTTGGCAGACAATCGGCCATAGTGCTACGGACAATACAACGTACAAAATGGGTAAAGCCGAGCCACCGATAGGCTAGCTGCTAGGCAATGCAGGGATTGTGGTGGGTTCGTGTTTTCTTGCGGTCTGTCACAACGAGTTGAAATTGATCATTTTTGTAGTTTGCTGATTGGATCGACACAGTAAACACAATCGCTGTGCGGTAAAAGGTATGCGTTTTAAATGCAGCTGGAGAGTGAGGGAAAAAAAACAAACGGAAAGCGGATAAAAATAGATAGGCTAACCGGTTTTGTTGAAGTTTGTTTTGTGTTGCTATTTTTATAGCGCTGCTATATGTTGTCCACCGACGCAACGCTCGAGGCGCAATAAATAGTTTAGTTGGCGACGCACTTTTGGCTCACCACCGTGTCATATGATGCTATCCCTATCCACAGTCTATTTAATTGCTACGCTTGAGTGCTCACTTGAACGTGGGTTGCAATTTTATGAACTATTCTGCTGTACGGGTGCATCATTTGTTGTTGTATGAATGATTTACCACTGGAAGGGATTTTTGGGGTGTGGATTTGAATAATAAAGCTTCGCGAACGATTTTGTATGGTTTGTTGTGCTTGCATGTTAGACAAAAAATTAGGTCAACGCAAATTATTTATTGCCCCTAGTCAGCATGAAAATAATTTATAAAGAAATGAAGGTTTTAGAGCCAAGCACCGTTTGAAATTGAAATTCTGTCGCTATTGTTGCGCTGTAGCAATTACAGATACGACACATTGCTACACTTATAGAGAAACAAGTGTACAAAATAAAGGAAAACTTTCTGCTCGCTGTGGACAAACTAAAACTTCCTATGTGCACTTGAATGTTGTATAGATCTTGGCAAAAAGTTATGGTGCGCCATTCTGTTTCCCCCGCACCGGTCAATACCCACATACACTCACACAAACACACACACACACACTGTGCGGTATTCAGTTGTCAACGGAAGGCCAATGGGTAAGCGGTATGCTACTTAAGGTTTAAGAATGTCCAGAATGGTCCCAAATAACTCGACCTACACCAGCCCCACCATCGACAGCAGACGGTGGCCAGTAAAGCCCCCTATTGGACGGTTTAGGATGGGTTTTCTTTTCTCTTCACTTCCGTGTGGCACAAAACTTTGACAAGTGTGTGCACGGGACGGTTCGGACGGCTCCGAAGTGGATGGGTTTGGGTTCGCTCGCATTTCGTTTTTTTTATTATTCCTTTGCTTGTCCCAGTTCCTAGGGCAGAAGCAAGCGGTCAGCTTTTCAATACGTTGTCCTATTCTTGGAAGCTGCCAGGAACAAAGTGACAATTGTAAACACAGCCATGGTTGAGTGATGAAAGAGCAGACCCGTGTTGTCGTTAGGGTGGCAACTGGAAGATAATGCCTCTTAAAGGATTGCTCGACCACGAGGAGCGAGCGAGCAACACGAGTGCTGGAAAATACCGTCGGAGAGTCTTGAACCTCGTGCAGTTGTATTATAGTTTGCGTCGTCGCAAGACAGCCGCGGCCCCACAAGCACTTGAGCGTAAACGGCAGCTGTTTTCTGGTTGCTGTTGTTATTGTTGCAGGGCCGGACGGGTAAATCTGCTCCTAAGTGCGGTGTACCGTGCTTGAATGTCCCGGGACCAAACGTACAGGCCGGGCGAGGGAAATGAGTTTTGGTTTGGATGTCTCAGGGACACCGGTTTCTTATCATCATAACCATCGTCGTCCTGTTCGGTTGTACGGGTTTGTGGGGTGGTCAGTTACGGTACTATCGGATCGGAACGACCATCGACCAGGCACAGATGTTGATGTGGGTTTGTTTGAGTGGTTTTTGTTTTCGTACTTGGTTTGCGGCCGACGGTATAATTTCCAACACTAACCATCGTCCGTTTACGTCCAAAACCTCAAAACTGTCGGGTCGAGCATGAGACCGGTGACCCGAAAACGCTAATCTGTGGTCGGATCGGGTCGAGTAGTGTAGTCAATTTGGGAAAGTCATGAACTGGAAAAACTGAACCGGTCGATGTTTATTCGCTAGGATGAGCTTTACTGGCGCGAACGGTAAACCAAGTCGTACCAATTGCTTATCGATGCACCGGGCGTTCGTGCGGATCAAGGGATGAACAACTTTGGTTCGCAAAAGTTTACGCAAAGAATTAAGTTTACGCGTAGAGCTTTTCAGGGAAGGTGATCTACGCTACACGTTGTACGTCTCAATTTGGTGTCGGTCGATGTATAGCGGCAAACCGCTAATGAGGATGCATAATGAATCCTGCTTACGGGCAGACATCCGGCAAGAGCTTTATTACCTGTGACTTAAACAAAAGGTGGAAGAAGAAAAGTTTTATTTCGTTACTGCCAGTGAAGAAAATGCATCCACGCACTATCGAACGGTGAGAATGTGGAGAGCAAGTTTTCCTGATACTTTAACATTCTCATCTACGGAGTTGGATGGGGCTTAATGGTGCCGTTTGACACTAGACCCCCAAAACGAGGGGCGTTCTATGAACGTGGGCACACAAAAGTTCCTTCGCTGTAAAGTTTTCCTGTCGGTTCAATATGAATTCATGCAGCTCATGCATAATTTATATCTGCAGCTGTTGGGTGCAGCACATGTAGAGGCATCCGTTAAACTCGCGTAAAAGATCAGGGATATGGCCTTGAGGTTTACAGTGAAGCTTCGTGATGTGATCGTCTGAAGGGAGCAATGGCGGATTGTTGTGGAATATTGAATTTCTTCCTGTTATTCCTTCAATATAGAAGCAACAATGTGAAACAAATTTTTGACATAGTTATACGCATAAGGAAACCAGTATTTTAACATCATAAAGCTAATGACAAATTTATCAGAGGCTACAACTGCTATAAAAGATCATTACAGCTTCATTTAGTTGATGCTTATTGTTGTTGTCTTTGGTGGCCACACGTAGCCAATGTTGTTTCCGTTGCGCTAAACATAATTACGTGTTAAATCCTTAATTTGTTTCTCGTACTTGACACACTTGACTTGACTTGTGCCTTAACCTAAAACAAAAAAAAGGCAGTTAAATAACCCACTACACCACATTATACATCCACAGCCTCTTACGATCGAAGGTTAATGAAATGAGCGTCCGAAACCAACTGCTACGGTTAATAATTCTAGCTACCGTCTTGAGTGGATCGCCCGATACACACACCTGATGGGCTTTCGCTTTCCGGTCACGTGCGGCCGGCCGGCCGACGTCGTTTAATCAGGATAATAAATTTTCTCGCCGCTGTGAAAAGAAAAATGCTTTTGTGACCACTGCAACAGCATACCTAACACCTGTTCCTGGTCACGCAGCACAAGCGCGCTTCGGTCGTAGTTAACACTTACCAACTGACACCGTTGGTACTGTTGGTGGCCGGTTTTCTGGACTAAACTCAATTACAATTCAATTATCATCTTACTGCCCATTCGCACGGGCGAACTGTGTACACAAATTCTGGTACTGCGGTAACGGGATTGAGGATCAACCACTTCCAGCATGCCACGCTTTCCAACGTTGGTATCTTACGGTTTTGGGCAGAATGTATGATGTGTGTGTTCCGAGAAACGACTGGGTTTGGAATGACACGGTGGAGAAGCAACGTAGGAAGCATGCAAAAGAAAAAGAGAAGGCGAAATTTATGTACCAAAGCACTGGGCAACACCGGAAGCGTTGTGTTGGCAAGAGCAAGTTTTGCTCGGGGAAAAAGTTTTTCCTGCACATCGACACACAAACACACACACACACACACACACGCAATGTTAGATCTGTCTTCGCTGGGAGAGCCTTTGGCTAGAATCGGAACTTGAGTTCCTCCCGGAACTAGTAACGCTGCGTCTGACAGGAGCGACGTACGTGCAGACACCAACATTCTTGTTGCTGGCGGGTTCGGTGGCGTTCGGTTACGATCGTGGCTTCTGTCGCTGAAAGGATTGGCTGCTTGTACCACAGCAGGAGTTGCACAGTAAACAGAGGGACAGAGTAAATTAGTGTGGTGGAGGTGGTGGATAGATTTTGCATGAATTTGAAGTTTTTCAAAGTAGAAGGAGACCTGCACATGATGGTCGAAGATGGTGGAAAACTATTCACATATGTTTGGTGAGTTTGGAATAGGTTTTTCGACTTGAATGTTTACTGCAAATGACAGCAACATATAGCGCGAGGTCATAGGGTATGTGAAATGCATGTCAAATGTGTGTTAAAATGCTGTTTCCGTAGGAGTTCCAACGAGAGTATTGACTGAAGCAAGTTTTCAGGTATAATTCCAAATAGCGTACATGTCCTTTCAGTATATTTGGTAGAAAGAATCACATTTTGACACATCCTGATCTTTTTATTGGTGTTTTAATAACCGCTTGCTCACAATTTTTGTTGTTGTTGGATATTGATTGCAATGTGAAGTTATGCCAAGATTCTTTCCTTGAAGATATCTTTACATCAGGAAAAATAATCGATACTAATTGGATTGGCAATGTAATGCTCAGCAATCCGGATTGAGTCTTTTGTTCCATTCAAGCCAGTAGCATGTACACTATAGCTCTATCAAAATTGCAAGAACGGCAGAATGTGCTGCTTCTGTTGCCGCTACTAGCTGTCCCATCCTCCTTTTCCAGTCCCGTCCTGTCTCTCCTTCCCCTTTAGTTCCATTAATGAAAAGTAACTTCATTTTTACATTTTCATTCCCTTAATGTACGGCTGTAATGTAAGGAATTATTAATAGTACCAGCACACGCCACGAACATGCCTCATGCTCTTATAGCTATTAAGTATGCTACACACAAGTAGCATCTTCATCGCTGAACAAGAACAGTGGAGGCAAGCAGACAAACCCATTTGCAAAATCCTTTCGGCGGGCAAAGATGTATAACACCGAGCACCACCATATAAGCATAGTTGGGCGAAAATGATGTAGAACCACGGGTACTCGAGTGTCACCGAATAATGAGGGCAAGTGTGACAGTGCACTTTGTCCTCTTTTCAGGTGGAGCACACTCATTTAAAAAACGAAGCATCTTCGCAGTTGCCATGTTACCTTTTGTGAGCACGCGTCAGTCAGTCAGCGTGCCCCAGGAACCCGAGCAACGTCGTTTGGGCCGACCTTCGCTACTGCCCGACTTGCTGGGGGTTGGATGGGCAGGAGCGAAAGGCACTACTTTTAATGACACTCATGAAGCCACTTGTCGTTAAGACATCGTTGTGACACGGCTGGGACGGGTAAGCACGAGCCGGGCACGAGCTAAAATGCGAAGAAAATCTGCAAAACAAAGCAGCAAATAATGTGTGTTTTTGTTCCTATTTGCGATACTTTACAACGAAGCCGGATCTGGAAGCAGGTGGGGCAACTTTTCGGGATGCCATCCATAGCCATCATCATCAGCAGCAGCAGCAGCAGCGCGGGTGGGAGCGGTTAATAGCAGTCAACCTGATGCGACGCTGTTCCCATGGTTGTGAATAGTTTCTTTCGCTACCTTTTGCCAGTATTTGTAATCTGACGTTTGGTTCGGCTTGAGCTTCGTCCTTGAGCGCCTGCTGTCTTGAAGCAATAACCATCAGCAGACATCAGCATTTTTCGGTACGGCAGAACACTGCCTCCCCACAGCTGACACCAACGGTGGGTCGTCGTGTCGTCGTGGTTTGGGAATCCATGGGAATGGTTGGGCCGGCCCGAAACGGCACAAGCATTTCACCGGTGTGCAGAGAAATTAATTATCTGATTTTGAGACGAAGGAAATGACAGTCATTAAAAATTGTAACTGCGTAAATGGTGTCGGCGGTGGGACAAGACGGTATTTTCTCGGAAGCTGGGTTTTGTTACCATGACACTTTCTAAGAACCTTTTCCTGCAAACGTGTGGCTGCTGCTGATAGCCATCCTCTCCCGGGTACACACTGGTAACGGGGGGTGGGTAGCCGCCCATTTTCGATCTCGACACCGGCACGTGGAGCAGTGTGGCTTAGCTGCCCTTGTTGTCATGCCACCTTGCATTGCGCTGGGCAGGAGACGAGTATGATTTTGAAGGTTTGTTGTGCGTGAAAGAATGTCCGACGCGCGTGTAACGGTGTGTACAGTGTGGGAGAGAGCTCGGCAATGTAGGTAAGCTTCCAGAACATCCTCGAGAAAAGATCGCCGCATGAAGCTGATTGGGATTGATGGTGCTGGTTTTGTGGTGGGGGGCGAACTGGAACGACGGACGGAAGGTACACATTTTGCGAAAAGGCGACCTTAATTAAACAAGAAAATTGGTCGCTTTTTACGATACTGTCGGGCTGGTTTGACCATAGCAACGGGTCCATCCCAAATCGCCATCCACCGGGAAACCAGGGTTAGGTGAACCAATGGCAAACCGTGCACCGTACCAAAACGGTGTGATATTATGGCGCGCTGCTCCCTTGTTTAGGTTTGTGTTTATGACGGCGAAATGAGAATCAAAAATTAGTTAGCACGAGAGCATGAGAGCATGAGAGGGCGCATCAACGTCTGGCAGCAAGATCATTAGTAACCCGCTTGATGGAATGACTAATGTTTTCGAAACTAATGATTTTGGGACCAGCATTATCCTTTGATGATGCTGGTGAAGTTTGCGATGCGTATCGGATGACCCTTTACTGCTGGGGGTAGTGTACGCTCATTTGTGAAGCACTGGATGAGGTAGCGTAAGCAAAACTGGATGCTTGTTTGTGGTGCGAGATATGAAGAATTTGTTTAAGATGATATTAAAGTTGAAATGTGCTGTTGCGGATGTGTTTAAGATTTTTGTTTGCCACTTAAATTTGCAATTCAGTATTCGGGGAATTCTGGGGTCAACTTTTGATACTCATCATTAATTTCATTAATTGGATTGATAGAATTTAAAGCATTTTTTCAGCATGATCTACTAGGAACGCTGGTGGAAACATCGTGTTGAAAGTGCTGCGCCATGCTTGCATTTCAACTATCAATGCAAAAAATGAAGGATTTTCAATGATTATTTTTTTGCCAGGGATTAACGTCTTGCCCGGCCATGGTGGTCGTATAATGGCTCACTAGACTTAGTGATTCCAGGAAGTTGCCTGACGGTTCTTGGAGTTACTCGATGGCGTAAATATAGTAATTCCAGTTGCTTTCTAAAGCTATTGATAACGTAAGTCAAGGAAACCTGGAATTGCAACCCAAGGTTTCCCGAGAGTGTACACAATACGTAAAAGAATAAAACATAAGTACCCTGGAAGCATGGCCGTTGCTAAATTGCTTCAAAAACAATAAAGGAAAATTATATATGGTTTAGTGTCACAATGGTAAGGTCAATAAATTTGGAAAATTCAAACGATTTCCGTACAAATATGACTTTTCCATACAACAGCAGCTCACAAGGGAAATCATGTTCGAAATTGCAGCAACAGTTCGAATGAAGCCCTAGGCTGTCCGGTCAATTGTGAAACCAACAAACCTTGTCTTTTCAGTTTTAACTTTAGAGGGCGGACCGACGTCACTTAGCTTGAAAGCATTTTGTTGATGATATGAACATAGAACACTGGCTACTAACAGCAGTAATTGTCTAATTTTTTTCCTGTTTTTTTTTTGGTGGTATTGAATAGCTTTAATGTGGCGTTGTTCAGTCTCTGTCAGAAGGTCACCTTCGATGAGAAAATGTTTTTATTCATAAAGGACAACCAGAGCCTGCATTGCTGAATGAAACCGTTGTGTGGTGAACAGGTAATGTGCCGTTTTGTGAACCAGGTAAAAGGCAACCATTGGCAGGTCGTGTCTTGTTATCGTTGTCATCGGTCCGTACCTCGGGGATGCATGAAGCGGCCTCCGGTCCGTGTCTGGATTACCACACCGTGAATAACGTCGTGATCGTTGAAATCTTGCAGTACAGTCTACGGGATAAGTTTCGTTTATTAAACATTAAATATGAATCATCATCGTAAAGGCAAACCCTCAACGAACGTCGAGCTGCACTTTCGCTCCAGATGAACCGGTGGTACAGGCTTCGCTCCAACCCGGAGTATGCTAGCGAGCAGGTTAACTAGCGCCAGCAACACCAGCAAACTTTGCAAGGAAGCTCCACTTTACGGCTGCATTAACCGACGGAGCGCGCTGTTGAAGCTGAAGATATACTTCTTTATCGCTTTTCCTCGAGAACAGGAGCAAACATACACCGACACACATACACGGAAACTGGCTGCATCGCTGGGTGTAGCAGGAGCCGACAGTATGACGTGTTGGCCGCCGGCTGCCACCGTGAGCAGAAACCAAGCCAAGAAAAGGAAGTGGAAATTAATATTTAATGCTCTACCAGTTTCGAGCGGCTGTCTCTATTGCCGGTGTCCCGCTGGTGAATGCATCAGCGTTAAGTGGCTTAGTTTGAAATGGGAAAGTTGCGGACACAGAGACACACGGCTACTCCGGGCAAGGCGGGCACAGCAAAACGCGCACCGAAACAGCCGAAAGCTTTCAAGTAATGTGTTTGCCCGGACTGAGAATGAACAAATAGCTGGCAAGTGGTACTCGAGAATGCGAGTAAGTTAATCTGCACAAGTGCAGATTTTAGTGAGCGATGCGAGATCATATCGCGTGCCGGCTGAGTTTAACTTTCGCCATCTTGTGCCGGGGCGTGTTGACACGGGCGTATAAGCTAATCTTGCCGCTTCGGTGTTTGTGTTGCGCGGTAGTGATTTTGCTACGTTTTGAATGATATCCTGGGCTGGGTAAGAATATTATATGTTAAGCATCGTCGTCTGTACGAGCCTTGGTTCCCGTTTTAGCAAAGATGGATACATTGAAATCATCAACGGGGTGATATAGAGAAGCTTAGCAACCGCAATTAAAACATGTCAGTGATAAGCGATGCGTCGTAGTTTGTTTAAAAATTTGCATAATACGTGATACATGAATTTACGATTGGGAATAACATCTCTTGTGAGAGGCCGTTTGAGGATTTCTGCACAGTGTTTGGTTGAAAAATATAATTATACTTCTAATATCTGTCTTAAAACTGCTACCCAAGAAATAAAATTTCATTTTTAACAGCGTTTTATTGTTCTAAATGAGAACGAGAAGGTAATTCTTGATTTTGTAAACATGTCAACAGCTCTAAGAAGCGTACGATACTACATAACCACCAGTATTAAGGCCTTGTAGCTTTATTTGTTTATTGCACACATACCAGGAAGCTGATTTTAATCAAAAAACCTTTTTTGCCATTTCTTTCTAGCTCCACCGCCAAGCAGTAACAGCTACTGGTAAGTAAAACAGCATCGCTACTTCTTGTGGGGAAAAACTTTGGGCAAAGTTGCTCTCCATACTGGTGGACTCTCTGGCGCAAGAGAACTAAGAACAGTTTGTGAAAATTATACCACCAACCAAATGGGTTGGGGATTTGCGTTAGACTTTGGATTGTTCGAACATTATAGTTACGAATCGTTCACTCAGGAACGTTCCTCACACAAGGACGATATTGTATTGAACAGGACGTTGCCCGCAAGAAATGGGACCGAGAAAAAGTTTTATTCGAAGCGGGTTCTTCGGTTGTGTGTGTGTGTGTGTGTGGCCATGTGCGTGTCTACATACTTGCCCATACATTCGTGCATGCATTCTCAGATTCAAGCATTATCTTACCCATTAGAACGGAATGAGCGCCGGGAACGATAGATTCGGGATGAGATGAGAGATTTCCAGGCAGAAACGAGAAGATGGAATAAATTAGCAGTGAGGTTATCTCGGCCCGAGGTTGATGCCGCACGTGTGTGCTTTGGGACCGTGGTTAGCCGGCTTTTAGCCGGGAGCTTTAGCGTATGTGAAAATCGTTGAGTGGAAAAAGGAAATACTTCATAAAATCTGACTATGATGTGGCATGTCCTTTGCTTTAGTTCGTGCCGTTTCGCCACCATCAGTAGCAGCAGCAGCAGAATGCTTCCGTGCGCAATTACTGATGCTCGCCTATCGAGGGGACAGCACAGATTCATTTGTCTAGGCAAAGTGTGAACAGTTTCCCAGCAGCTGTCATGCGGTGCGAGACTGAGAAGTGACAATCGGAACGACAGCCTGTTGGAATGGGTGGTAGCGCTGGGGAAACGGGGGACAACACGTCGCACGGTGTGAGATGTGCCTATGTGCAGGAGTTCGCTCGCACGGCCGGTGGGACAACGGTGTCATTCACAGGACTACCCACAGGTTCGTGGTCGATGAGATATGTGATGTCACGTTCAAGTGCCCTCGGTTGAATCATTAGCCAGGCTCTAAGAATGGGCAAGAGCTCTTGGCTTAAGAACTGCACCAAGCGTCCGGAGTGTAGGGAAAAAGCTGGCAGCACCGATACCTAGCTACCAACGCTTCCTGTGAAGGTATGTGGCAGATTGTTCGCCAACCGACATAACTGGCACTGCAGTAAACCGGGACAGGCGAATTAGCTTCAACATTTCTGCTGAGTGTTTGAGGTAAAGTCACCTTAAGCAGCTAGACCAACGCGACCGGTGCCGAAGAGTCTGGTCTGGTGAAGAGTTTGCCCGAGCATCACACTACGATCCACCGCATGGGCCCACCATTATCACACTGGAGGAGTGCTGCACAATTCAAACGCCTTAAAATCTTGCCCTACCACTGATAGCGATGAAAGGATTGAAATCATTTGCAGTCAATTTAGCAGAGAATGTGAAAACTGCCAACGGTAGGGTTTCGACCGTCCGTCCGTTATCATCACCCGGTAACCGTCCCGGTGCCGGATGCCGGATCAAAGGCGAGCGTACAGTTTGATGGGACCAAATTTCCTTGCAACCTTGCTCGTCTGGGTGAGCCGGGGGGAAACTCTCGGTGTGGGAGCCCCAAAACGCAGGCTTTGCGGCTTTGCTTGCAAGTGATGGGTGTCTTGTTTTATTTTTCATACCATGTATTCCGTAACAGAGGAGCCGCTATACGTTGCTCAAGGGATGAATGGCCATACTGCATCCATATAGGCTTGAATACCTTCGCAGCAACCCCGGTCCGTCGATGTCCATCGAGCGTCTGTCAAGGGGCGCAAGCAGTAGGGAAGTGTTTTTGTTATGGCTGGTGTTGTGTTTGCTTCGTCTAACTCAAACTTGGTCCGGTTGGTTGGTGAAGCGAGTAGTTTTGTGCGTCGATTGAGCGGGGTAACTTAATTAATAAACTTTTGTAAAACCGGTGCCGTGAGAAAGCTTCTGCGAGCAGCATCCTTCCGATCGGAAGTTGTTTAGTGTGCTGACAGGTGATGAGAATGGACGGTTCTTGCTAAATTGATCGGACTATCTGGTGCTGGTCGGAAAGTTTACCATTTACATGGACGAATGCGTCCGATCGTTTGCTGTGGAGCATGGTGTGAAAAACAAACTTTCAACACCTTCGAACACTTTTTTGGAGGGTGTCGGTGTTTTACTGGCAGATGTGTGGATGTGTAGATTCCAGCTGAAATGCTGCTTATTCCTTTAATATATTAGAAGGTTTGTTTCAACGTAGCAAAATAACACTTGTATGAGAACTTTTTTTGGATACAGTGAAAGTGAAGAGTTTTTTTTAGTATAGAATATAATTCGTGAAAAATTTCAAAAATCTTTTTATAGTTGAAACCGATTTTAATAACGCAATCATAACTTTATGAGAGACTTACATACTCAATGTTATTCAATAGATTTACGGTGCAAAAGGCCAAGTTATTCAATGAATTTTATCAAAAAAAGTTGCTGACGATCCAACGCATAGTGTTTCGCAAAACTACCACAAGCCCGATCACAATTGTTCCAGCAACCAAAGTTCATTGAAATCAAATGGTAAACAGCTCATTTTTCTGTTCACATAGTAACGGATACCTTTTTTTTCTCAGCATGATCCAGTTGTACGAATCAAACTATTACATGGAACAATAAATCAACCGAGCTGCTTTCAGTACTTGGACAACGGATATCGTTTTCCAGCGCTCTTTTTCGTAAAAGTGAAGTCGTATGAAATTATTGCTCGATGCTTTTTTATGGATGACTTTTTTCTGACTTAATAAAAAGCCCAAAATACGAAACGAAAAAACGGGCTTCATTCAGTTTAATCGTTTTCCTTTATATTAAAACCAAACACACTCACACCCACCTCGATTGCATACAAATGTGAGCATGTGTTTTCCCATGCGGCCTGAGAATGACGGCGAGCTCACATATTCCGATAAGTGGCATACCCAATGCGGCCGTTCGTCGTAATTACGCGAGGAAATAGCGCGAACATGACATTGTATTTGGTTGTAGTTCCGTTTCGTATTCGCAATCGTTTGCTGGTGGTAGTGTTTGGGTTGGGCGGTGCAATTATGCCACCCCACATGAAACGCTCTTTTGGCCATCGGCATACGATACCGGGTTGATGGATATGTTTGGAAGGGAATGTCATTCGTGTTCTTTTTCCCGCTGAATTGAATTCGTATATCCAACGGGACGAATAAAATTTAATGAACAAAATCGAGCGAATGCAATGGTTCAATCGCTTTGATAAGGGAGACACAATTAATCCCTGATGGTTTTAAGGAAAAAAAGGCGTTTCATAAATGAATTCGAGTCTCATTAAGCTGATTGAGCTCAGTCTGATGCTGGGAAACTTGACCCCATTCTAAAAAGTTCTTTATTTGTTCTTAAAATCCTGCACTATTAAAAAATCTTTTGTTTAAATAATTGTTCAATAGAAGACTCGTGTATGGCAGATATAAATGTCAGGAGTAGTTCTTTTAACAGTCACTTTAATGTTTCATTTTGATCGTAATTAAAAATACGATTTTTCATTGCTACTGTTTGGGTTTAGTTGCGTGGATGAAACAAATGTTCCACAGCGAAACAGGATAACACTACGATAACGCTTCGAGGCAGAAAACACTCATCAGTAGAACCAAGTACAGCTGCTAAAGAATGATTTGTGTAGCAATTCAAAGCGATCATTGAAACGAGAACTTTTAACCCGATTTCTTTAAAAGCATCTTGCATTAGGGGCCATGTCGCTCCTGCAATATACATCGTTCACGATCCGGTCGTATCCAGATCGTTGGCATGTGGATACAACCGTTTGGTGCATACTTCAATTCCAATCGGCCCCAGCACGTTTCCTTATTCATTGTACACGTTACCACGCAAAGTGCTGTGCTTTGGGGTCGATTGCACCAGAGCTATGCAAACAGAAGGTCCGTTCGTTTGTAGCATTCAATACATTGAAGTAGTTCCTGCTCGTCCGGAAAGACTTCACAGATAACGTAAAACATCGAATGGGTTGAACCACCAGGAATGGACAGCCTGCCAGTAGGTAACCAATCGAGGCAACATGTACCAGGTGATGGAAATGCTCGCATCATGAAATGCAGCACGTATTAGAATATCTTCTGCTTCATTGTGCACGCTGTTTGTGGAGCGAACTAGGTACCAGGAACACCGGTAGCCAGAAATTTAGCATTTACTACATCGGCATAACAATGTCGTCGTTTTTTTTTTATCGGTTAACAGTTTAAGCAAAACTTCCTACCGCTGTTGCTTCGGGCTACAGCTAGCATTATCCAACCAAGACAAAAGGCAACCTTTAATACGAACGATCCTTTTCGCAAACACTCTACCGGCACCGGGTTTGAACGAATCGTGGCAAAAGAAGCATAAAGATATGTACCGCAGCATCGAACCCAGCACACAACGGATGGTTGTGTAAAAAACCAAAGAAAGATATATGGTGCTTGTTCGCAACTTTACAGCTCTCCTTTTGTGCGCTAATGTTTTCCTTCTGTTGCCATCCGCGTACTCCAGTTTACCAGTGAGTAAACGAGCTGCCAGTGTGTTTCCGATGCAAGGGTGTCTTTTTTTTCGTTTTGTTTTCGTTGCTCTGCCATGTGGTTGCGAGCATTGTTTCACTAGTTACCGGAAGCTGGGCATTAAAATGTATTTGCGCTGGCAATCAATTGATCCGTTCTGCGTGGTAGTGGCTGTGGCTTTTCACTTTCAATGTGCAACGGATTTTTAAGTGGCTTATTTACAGCATTTATCCCGAACTACACCAACCGGTTGGAAACTGGTGAAAGCAATGCAGAATGAGTAATGTTTAATGCTTGTGATTGTTTCTTTCTGTCAATGTAGACACTTTTACGTACCACATCGCGAACAGTGTTAATTTAAAGACTTGTGGGAGATGAATCATGAATTCAATCAAAGCAAAATTTACCTTCAAACATTGGTACACTAAAAGCAGTTTTTTTGCTGTCAAAATTGTTGTCAAAACCATAAATAGCAAGGAAATGCTCGACGGTAAACCAACTATCTGTCGTTCAGAGAAAACTTTAGCAGCAACCATATTATTGCTGCTTGGAGAAACTCAAACTACTGCATAGTAACTTTTCCCATTTCGCTTTCGTAGCGACTGTTGTCAAATATGACAATGCAGGCACGCATGTGCTGCACCACAACAATGTTTTTCATGTGTGTAAAAAAAAACAAACTTTTCCATGCAAGTGCTTTCAAATTTGAAAATAATGTAGCTTAAATATGAACAAGTTACACAAATGCGACTCAATGGCGGTGGTTGATGGAATTAAAATAAGAGCAAGATTGCTTCTGTTTTTTTTACGTTCTTTTCTGCCTTAATTCCCAAATGCAGAATCAGTTTCAAGCGAGGGAATACTGTCCCGTAAAAGGGGGGAAAACAAACATGGCTTCCAATGTACAAATTAAACATGTAAAAAGGCTTATCGATTATGCATGCTACATGAAGGAAGCTCGTTTCTTCGTTTTACACTTGCCAGCAGGCTGAATTGAGTTGTCGTGCCGGGAACGACAAGGGTTACACGGTTGAGACATCCATTAAGAACATCGGGCAAAAGGTTTGGATTGGATGTCGATCGTATTCATATGTTCTTTACCCACAGTGTTGGTTTGTTTGACTTTGGTTCACAAAAACAAAATCGATGCTAATTTGTATATTTCGTACACGAGCGACATCATGTATGCGAGCAGGTATCGTAATTTGCCGGTACACATCCGACGAACAAAAGGACGAAGATTTAAACGTACATTAAATGCAATGGAGTGTGCTGCTCTATTTGGAAATTTAATATTTCGAGGAACAAGCCGAAACAGTGTGAGTGTATGTGTGTGCGTGTATGTGGTATGTTGAGAGTGCTCTTGAGACTGTTAATTAAGCTCCGGCTGTCAGTTGCGAAAAGCATCGCTTCCATCGGTTTAATTTTCTGTCCTTATCCTCCAACCAAAAGGTTCGAATCTGAAGCGTGTACACCTAGCTGTTCCGGGTGTGTGAAAGCTTCTGGGTGGGTGCACGTGCCTGTGTGTTTTCATTTTTAACTGTGTACGACGTACGGAAATTGTTTAAGGCCGTTCTTGTTTTACCGTGCGTGCGTGTTTGTGTGCAGTGTACGGGTTTAACCATGGTAAATCTGATTCGATGTACGGGCGGCACTGTATTATCATCAGTGGAGGGTTTTTTTTGCTGTCTCGCTTATCCATTATGTATTGGAGCGGCGTAGAGAGGCGTCCGTTACAAGATTAGCCTGATGCTGGCAGTTGAACAAAACTGAATGCTTAGTGATAAGAGCGAGCGAGTAAAAAAAGAATTGCCGTAATTCGGTCAAAATTGGACGCATTCATTAGCGCAATGGAGGTTTTGGCACGGGTGCAACAACTTGTAATTTGGTGAGGGTTTTTTTTTGCACATGTAAAAGGAACGTTGGTTTGGTGGTTCCGAAAACGAGCTTGAATGAAATGAAATAAATGAAATGGAGTTTGAATGATGTTAATTTAATTGAAACCAATTATTTTATTTTCTACATCTCACTTCGTTTGGATTTCAAATGATCTGGAAGGCAAAGATGATTGTTGGTAGGTTTTTTTTGCGTTTCCTAAACTTTGCAAAAGTGCTCGTTATGACATTCAAACTTTAAATTTAATACCATATTGAAACTTTAAAAAATTCAAACACCTGTTTATTATTGTATAAGTGGATAATATAGTCAAGGATTGTTTTATTTGAAAACTATCATTCTCATGAATTTGTTCCAGTTTGGAACTGTAACATTTTTGTAACGCAGAGTTTTTGTGTACAAACTACTAGGCGGCTCCATTACGGATCTCAACGACTTCTTTTAATGTTTAAGAACTACTTTACCTTTTTAGCTAGCTAGGTTACAATACCATCACAATTTTGCTTTAAGTGGTTTAAGAATAACCGATGCTTGGAAGAACGCTAAGGGTAAAAAATTATAAATAAATTTTACAATTACGTTGTTGCTTCTACAGTGTTTCTAGCTCATTATACAAACTGACTGGCAAAACTAGCCATGCTCCGTGCAGATTTTCAAGTGTGATAGTTTTGTGTTTTGAATTCTTAAAAAAAAACGCAAAATAAATATCATAGTTTTGCAACATTTTTTGAATGTGTATTCACTTTAAAATGAATTAGATGGATGTGTTTTAGAATAGCGTTAATAAATGCATATCAAAGCATCACCGAACTATAAACCATAAATCCCTTAATGCAACGTTTCGATGGACTGTGCTGTGGGTAACATATTTTTCCATACGCAGCGCTCGATCAACAAAATGTTACTGTAAGCTTACGTCTTTGGACGTTGCTACTAGTCTCGATGTAATAAAATACTTCACGATGGAGCCCCATTATTCATTGACGTGAGGTAACTGTTATACTGAACCATGCTTTCAGATATTTCATTCCAGCTCCACACACGCACACATACACGTTGGGACACACTCGGTAGCTAAAGTCTTGTATGTGGAAACAAAACAATAAAAAAAGCTCCCAGAATCTCTCCCTCGCCAAGCACTTGACGGGCTCATTTATCACGCTGGCTGGATGCTGGAATCCTTGTACCTGTCCGAACTGGTGGCAGAAAAAGTCCGGTACAGTTTTGTTGTAGCCTCGGTCCTGCCCTGCCCAATACTACTGTCCTGTCGTGTGTCCCATGCGTGCCCGGTATTGAGGCGGAAAGTGAAACCCTTATCAAAATATCCGTCCAACACTCTGACACTGTCCCCCGTTGGCAATCTGTCCCGTTTGCTTTGTTGTTGGTTGGGTTTAAAGTGTGGTGGGTGTTGTTGTTGCTGCTGCTGCTGCTTTGTCTGCGCACGGCTGTCCAGGAATCAGATATTCAAATGCAAGATCTTCTGTGCTTGCTCGTGTACTCGGTCGATTTTCGACTGGAACCAGGATGCCGTCATGTAAATCCCTTAGAACAATAGTAACAAATTCACCCCGGCTCACACGTACACACAATGAAATGGATCCCGTCATCCCTGAAGGAAGCGCTGGCAAGCCTGCGAGGGAGTGCTCCAAATTGTCGTCCCTTTTCGCGGGGGCTTTTAAACAAGATCTCCCGGTCTTCTGCTCCAAGTGCACGGGTGATCTCGCATCGTTTCTCCGAGCTTCTTGGCTGGCAGCGGCACGCTAATCTGCTTCTTGATGGTCCAATTGGAGCTTGGTTTGAAGAAGGTGCCGTACGTGGGTTGCCAAACACGGTCGGGGTCGCAAGAAGGGAACGCGATTCCCACGTTTTCACCGTTCATTCCGAGGGAAACGACGGTTGTGTTTGTGTGAATTTCGTGCCCTGCCTGGGTTGGTGGCCATTGTCCTCGTTCTCGCTTCTGCTAGAATTTTTGCAAAAACGTTCAACTGTGACAAGGCTGTTCCATTTCCATCTTTTTCACACACACACACACACACACACACACACACACACACACACACAGACACATTGGTTTACCGTTAGGCTCCGGTTAGTCTGTTGCTTAGAGGACACTTCTTGCCGACGGTTCGGAAAAATCGGATCAGTGTGAAAATGCAGAATAATACCAACAAAACAAAAAAAGCATTCTCCCACTGATGGTGCGGGTGTGTCTTGAAGTCGGCATGGCCCTGAAACAACTCGCCCCCTCCCATCCGGATAAGCGAATACCAGTCGGGGAAGGAAAAATATTTCACCAAAATCTTCTTCCGGTCGGCCAGCCAGGCAAGTATGCGGAATTGTACGTTTTGCTGTTTGGTTTGGTTGTTGTGCTGGCAATATGAAATGTTGAACAAAACAAAAAAATGGAAAGGCCCCCACACACAAGTGACACAATTACTAAGTCCCGGGTGGTAAACGGTGGCGAGCGAAGCGGAATATGAAGGAGCATAATTCGTAATCCGATAATCTTCACACTGGGTGCGGGTGGATTAGTGAATATTGAATGTGACCGGATCGGGAAAAAGACGCTCCAGGTTCACCCACAGCCACAGTCCCTTTTTCCGGTTGACTGTGGATATGTTGCTGGTGGCGTTTTCGTTTCTTGATGTTACGCCACTGCCACTGCGATGATCGGGTTCGGATGGCGGCTTTGGTTGAGCTGGATGGCTTTATCGTGGGATTTTCTGTTCGCTTTGCCGCGCACTGTTTGCCGAAAGGAACACCGGTCCCACGCTGCGGGATCGTATCGTTTTGGAATGCGACTAGAAAACGGAGGAAGGATTTTAAAGTATCCATCGTTTTGCTCTATTGATTCGAGGTTTCTCGTCGCGGAATTCCATTATTTGTGGGGCGTTATGCTAGTTAAATATCGGTTTGATTGGGGACGGTGTGGGAATGTTGATAGCAGGGCTAGTGTACTTGGGTGTGTGTGTGAGTAATTGAATTTGCTTGATGTTTTATAACTGAAAGTTAGAAACCACAAAGCAGCAGCAGGAAAATTGATATCCCCATCAAAAGTTGTGATCCTGGGGGATAAATCACGTACCTTAGGTTCAAATTATCGAATGATTAGTCCGATAAATAAACCGAACTTGGCCGAACTTGTTTTTTTTTCCTCGCAGCAATCGCAGTACGATCCAGCCTGTGTAAGTAGAAAATATGACCATCCATTCACTCGAATGATCAGTATATTAGTTCGGATGGTGAAAAAAAAACGATTCACCAGAAGCTGACCATTTGTAACAGTGCAGAACTGGCTGGTGCAAGGCTAAAAATCGCTCACAATACTGTGCTCTTACACGATTTTCTCCCGATAATGCCTTCGGTGGAAAGAAATTAATGTGTTTTTCCTGGGCGTCTCACTATCGCCGGTAAATAGATCGCTCCACCCGGAATATTGCCAGATTCGAGCGCCCGATAATGGTGCGCACGGTTCGGTTTGTGTGTGTGCTGTCCAGTGCCATCCCAGCATCCGGGAGCACCCAGGACGCACCACAGTAACCTTTGATTGTGTGTGCCGTTTCGTGTAGGAGAAATGGGAATTCCACTAGCCAGCCTGGTGGAGCATCGATCGGGATAGTTTATTTTTTTTTGGTCTCACACACACACACACACACGTACGCCTACGTTGAAATGCACAAAGCACAGCAAAATCTCATTAACAAGCAAATAGCTTCGCCAGCACTGCTTTCAAACTACAGTGCTGGCAGGGCTGGCGGTTTGCAGAACTTGCCGGTATCGCCTTACAAAACGGCGCCCGCGAGGTGCGAGGTAAGGTGTGTGTGTGTGTGCGCGCTCGCGGCCCGGTATCGTGTGAGCCGTATCGTTTGCTCCATTCTATGCCATGCCAATTTGGCACGAAATGAAGTCGGGTCACGGGATCGACGTTAGTCTTCGATACATATCAATTTTCCCGCACCTCTCGTGCCCGGCCAATGCTTTCTCACGTGAAACTGGGATTGGGAACGGTTGCGAAAAACCGTCGCTCCACTTCGGGGCGCCTGTGTGTTTGCGTCTATTTTGCTTTCTTCGCGTATATGGGTGAAGTAGTTTGAGTGAGAAATAAGTGAGTTGAAGTGCAGTTGATGATAGTAATTTATTTCATTAATTAAGATTTCATCGACCGTTCAGTTGTTCGCCCGCAGACGACGGATCGAGATTATGGGGAATGATTGGGAGTGGGCGGTTGTGAGGTAGATAAAGACTGTGTTCGAGAGAGAGAGAGCGGGAATGAGAAAGACAGGGAGGCATACTGGAATCCTGATATGCTTGAACGTTGTATCATTCTAATCGGTAACCGTTGCTGTAGTAGAAATAGAATGTGAGTACCAAAAAGATAGTGAATTCGCATTGCCATTTTGGCCCTATCCATTTGGATCAAGATGGCGGTGTGGTGTTGAGAAAGAAAAAAAGCAACTGCTAACCAGAAGCACCAGAACCAACTCTGGTGCTCTGGTTTCTACTCCGTTGCCTCCGGGGGCGAGTTTTCGCGTAGCAGTAGAACAAGCGGCGGTGTATTATAAAGTTAATTGGAAAATGATACCACTTCGATCGCAATGCTCTACGAACCGATGCTAGGTTTCAATTGACACCGATTGAATTTTAGTGCGTTTTGCGAAGCTTGAAAATCGAAGATCCACTGTAAGTGGTCCCGAGACGTGCTCCCAGAGTGAGGGGACCATTCTTGGCGTTGGCGTTTCGGTTAAAGATTACTCTGCTTTGCGAGGAAGAATCCGACTTCATCCGAAAAATGGCTTTAAATCGTGCCATTGCACAAGTTGATGCTAATCCCAGGGCTTCTACGCTACATTATTCATGAGAGCATGGAAAGTTAATTATGTTTCGTTTCTTTTACTCTCGCCTCTCTTTCACCATCCATTCTCTCTCATCCACCATTTGTATCGATAAGTCAAAGAGCGTAAACATGCCAGCATAGCATCTTGTGCACCGGTGTGCTTGTGCTCGCAAGCGGCTAGTGTGTTGCAGCAGTGACCGGTATGAATAATTCAGAACAGTGCTCCACTGGGGGGTTTTTTTTTCGTCCGTGCTTGCCGTTCACTTTTCTGTTAAGGTAATGTTGGGGGTGACGATAAATAAGCTCAAACGGTTCCGGCAATAGGCGTGTAGCTCATTTTCATCCGGTACTGTTTCAATTAGAGAGCGAATAATGTTTGGGGAATGATTACAAGAAATTTGTGGCTGTTTATCATCTATATCTGATGTGTTGGTTTTATTGGATACAATGATTGAGCTTAATGTGCTAAATTTTGTTCAATTTTTTTTATGTATAATTTATTACATACTCATTGACCTGCGATTATTTGATCGATAGTTATTGCTCTTTTGAAGCGAACCGTTCAGTTAACGTGCTTTTTTTCAAATTTTCCACAGCTAAAAGCACGCTTCCCTTTTGCGGCTAAAATTACATCGAACGAACTAACCTATCGCGTTCGATCGGAAACATATGGTTGGGAAGAATGAAAAACAAATTCATACCCAACTGGGAAGCATTTCCGTGTGCAAAACAAACAAAGGCGAGCAGGGAGAAAAAAAAAATACTAAAGAAGGTGAAACAAAATCGCCCCCAAAACCCAAACACACATACGAAGAAACCCATTTGTTCACACATCCCTACCCAGCTCATCCGTGTACGGGGAAAGCTCACAGCGAAGCGAAAGCGCAACATTCAGCACACACACACACACATGCACACACGTGAGAAGAAAAACAATCCCTCGTCTCGGGTCGCTTTCCCGGAGTTTCCTTTCGGTGGTCGGGAAGCTGATTGGTCGGAAATCGGTTTTCCGACTCGCGCGATAACGGCGGCTGGTGTGAGTCAGTTCGCTAAAGTTGGGACAAAGAAAAACTTTCCCTCTTCCCAAATCACTTTCGGGCCACAGATACACAAAACGGTCGGATGACGGCGGGCAAGGGGGCAATGATGTAGTGAGGCAAAAAGGGGAAAAACTTACCCTAGTAGCTTAGCGGGTCGTATCGCACCGGTACCATCGCTTGCCCGGTTGATGTTTTGGTTCTTTGGCTGGTAGTGATTGTTTCGGGGGTGACCAGAATTGGGTGGTGTTGTGGTGGTGGCGGTGCGTTTTTTTTGCTGGGGCGACAAAAAAGACCTTCAAACGAAAGCAAAGTGTGTTTATGGAAGTATGTTGGTGTTTTTCCTGCTTAAAATCACAAAAATTTCGCCGTTTGACAAAGGAGATGTAACGGTTTTGTGGGGATAAAAACGAATGAAAAATAGTAACTTTTTTAAATGTAGTTGCTATCATAGCAGTGGGTGGTTGTATGCTTTTAAAAAGAATCATTTTTGACACATGAAAATTTCAAAAGAGCAATTTTGTAACACTTTCTGTCGTTGATAAGATTAAAAATTTTATTTATTTTCGAACCTACAATTTAAACCACTTTTCTTTAGTATAATATCAAAAATAGTGTTAAGTATGTTGAGGGGATAAAGGAATCTGTTATCAAATAAGTTACTTTAAAACCCCGTCACCGTAAACCTTCTAGTTAGAAAGCTTTTATTAAAATGCTTGTGTAAGCAAGAAACATACTTTTCTTGAAGGGCTGTAGAGCTTTATCTAAGCAGCGCGTGACTAACACCTTCAAGTTTCGTGCTATACTACTACTCTTACAACTATGACCAGCAGCTACAAGCAGCAGTACGTACATGGTCTACCCTAACCGAAGGCACGGCAACGCGCACCACGCTTGCTCCCGGGAGCACGTTAACGAGCGGTTGCACCGTTGAATGTCAAAATAAACGAATAAATCATTCGATGGCGCGTAATATTTCCTTATTGCTGCCAGTTCATGTAATAATAAATTTTTAATAAATTTATATGCATGAATATACCGTGGCCGGTCGGTACGGGCTGCTTACGGTGGAAAATCAACGGTCCTTAGGCACAGGGAAAACTACATGCCTGCCTTTTCAATGCATCCTTTCGCTGTTCCTGCCGGTATGAATTTCCTGCCTTCTTACACGCAAATACATACACACACACTCGCTTTCTCATACGCAAACGCTTGCGCTTCCAACCCAGCGGCATTCGCTGTGGCGCCCAATGGTTGATTGATGAGTGCCGGAAACGGGAGTGAAAATGATTTACTGCGACTGGAATGGAATTTCAATAAAAAAAAACACTCTCAGCCGATGAGCACATTCGGTTGGCGCCCGGTTTCGCATTTAGTTTTGTTTGCCGTGCCGTGATTGCTGTCACATTCAATTTCGTTCGAGGGTTGATTTCTTTAATGGGATTTAGTTGCCGGTTGGATACCCGTTTTCAGTAATTTTTGTGTTTGTGTTAGGAAGCAAACATAAAAGAAAAAAAAATAAGCAAATGGCTAACGTTCCCAGGAAACAGTTTTACGCTACAGTACAAAAAAAAAAGGGAAAGCAATATGGCCATAAAACGGCATATGAAGTGGCGATATATGGAGCACGTGAGACGATTCGTTATCCGCAGGAAAACGTCGACAGGAACTGAGGGATCATTCCACACCGCGTTCGTACCACAGCCGGGGAAAAGCAATGGCAGCAACTTTCCATCGTCACTACTCATAAATCTCATCGTTATGCCACCTCATCATATCGTTCAGCGTGGTCACGGCAGTCGGGAAGTTTTTTTCTTTCGTTTGCTTCCTTTCTAGCCAGCCGTGGATATCTTTATCCCCCCCTGTGTTTGTGCCTTCATTGGATAGTGGAACTTTAGTAAGTAGCGAGCTTGGGACATAATAACGGCACTAGAACGCTACATGGCAAGAAAAACCAGCGTCCGGAGATGTGCGGAATCGTGCGAAGAATGCGGGCGGTGAATTGTAGTAGCAAAAAGTAGGAAAAAGAAAATGGTTACGTGAGCGAAACTGAACAAAATATGTTCCTATCGAGTGGAGGGGGGGAGGGGGAAAAAACGAAACCTCGTATCCTGTTTGTGGATGGTTTTTCTCCACTTTCCATCGGTGGAAGATTGATATTTTTACCGTTTTGCGATTTCGTTTTTCGCTCAGTCTCGCTGCGCTGACCAGCTATTTCACATTTCATTTCCTTCATTCTGGTCAAACTGAGCAGAAGGCTGTGGGACAGTGTGAGACTGTTAGGGAATCTTTTGCTGCAGTAACGGCTAGCTGATGGTGAAGCAGTGGTCAAATCATGGGTCATAAATTATCGGAAAATTTAATAAAATTAAAAAGGTGAAATATGGATTACTGTGCAACAGCGGGCACGGGGACAGGCGGAGGCGGTCAACACAACACACCGGATGGCAGGTTGGTGTTTGGGAAGTGTGTTACAATGTTGCCGGGTGTCGGGGATCTTGTTCTGTTTTCTTCAGCTAGTTAGTTAGTGGAGGTAATAAATCAATCGATTGTGTGTCCGGGACCTAGAATCGAAAAAGGCCAATAATTGGATGTGCTTCGTGAAGACTACTCGCTCATACTGTTTGCTATGAAATTAGATATAATTAAAATATATGAACAGATTGGTTAGCGGCTAGTTTATTCGAGTTTGATGTTCAACGAAAGGATTTACGCGTCTTGAAACACAATGAAGCGATCTGTTAACCGACGATAAACATCGAACACGCCAATAAATCAACGTGTTGTCTTTGATCATATGGCAAGTGGTGCGATCCAAACAATAGAAATAGATTATTTTCGTTTAAAGTTTCCCATCTTGAAGCTTTAAGCTTCTTGGGCGGTCAATGTGTGGGGGCCTGCTGTGAATTGCCTCATGTTTAATGTGTCGATGTTCAACACGATGTTCCATTATTGATTTCAATCATGATTCGCTTGCCTCAATACACAATATCGTTTATAAGGCTTCTTTGGTACTTATATCGGGTATTGGGTTAGATTAGGTACGCATTGAATTTTTTATCTACGTAAATTAGTAATAAATCGATGAAAACAACTGTCAGACATATTGCTTACGACTTTTGCATTACAAAAACAGTAAAATACTTTCATAAATACGTATTTATGATGCATGATTTTTGTTCATTGTATATTTTTTCTTTTCAATTTCACCCCAGCTAATCAAGCGCCGCCATAGATGATGAATTATTTTCCCCCCCTTGTTGGTGTTTCAAACCGCACCAACCACCATGAAGCACCGGGCGTCTCCATTACGGTGCGGCGAAAAAACCACAAAAAAATCAATCGTTTGATCAATTTCACGCGCGGATCGAAATTCATTTTTAATCTCATTTGTCAATATTTACTCGTCTGTTGATGATCAGCTTCTATTTTGCTTTACGCTTAAATTTTCGCTTGAATATTCGCGCTTCCCCATGTTTCAGCTTTAGTGTACGGTAGCGCGCCGTACGGTTGCATTCTATTTTCAGCCTGGAAAGAGAGCTTTTCCCTTACGGCTAAACCTTTCAATGGGGAACCGTTCTTGGGGGAGAATCTGTTTGAAAAAAAAAAACACGCAGACACACATACACACTCACACAGCAAACCGAAGCACACAAAGAACCATGACACAAGGCTAGGAAAACCGATCCGGCGACGTGATGCATTGAAATCAATCGACTCATCTTCATCTTTTTCCCTGCTTCCAAAGCACACGGTTTAATGCAAATAAAAAGAAATCCTATTATCATCCATTGCTCCTCCCAGTTGATTCGGTGCCGAGACATACCGAGCGTAAGAAGGCTCTGTTTTTTTTTCCTGTTGAGCATCGCTTTCGAAACAGTGAACCAGCGCTCGTCTGTTATGTAGTGGAAAATGGTGGCTTCTTGGTGGGGATTGTTGGGCGGCAAGTAAACGCAAACTAACCTTGTCCGCTTGTTGGTCATGTTTCGTTTGGCTTACGTTTGGTAGCGGTTCGAAGGAGGTTGAGCCCGCACGTTTGCCAGTGTGTGTGTGTGTATGTGTGTCTTTGGATTGTACCGGGAATGCTTCTGTCAATATGCAAACGAGCGTACTGAAACACTGGAACCGGGCAATGAAAAAAAGGCAAGCGCTACAACCATTGGAAATATGAGACACAGTCAGCATAAGCGATAGAAAAACCAGACACCAGTGCTCAAAAGTAGCTATAATGGCAGATGGCGTACCGGAATGCAGTGCTTTTATTGACCACGTGTGTTCAATGAAAGTATTGATGGCCTCAGCGTTATTGAATCGGTTTTCGATGTGACAATATGCGTATGATAATTTTAATAGACGAGTTATTGATCTGGACGGTCGGGACAAGTAGAGAAAAAGAGAGAGAGAGAGTGGTTTTTGAGTGGGATTTAAACAGAGCACCGAGACGAATCGTTAAGCTGCTTATGCGGTGACAGATTGGTTCGAACGGAGAGGGAATAAATCGGGAAGTAACAAATATGTCCCAACGCTATTTGCATTCAGATTCGGACTACGTCCCTGCAAGAATGTGGTTGTGCGTTTTGGATGTTTTAAAAATATCTATAACAAAATTCCTTAAGTGAAAAGGCATGCTCTATTACCATCAAGAATGTGCCACGACAATTGAACGATTTGTCGCAAATGCTACCTGACTACAATCGCACAGCAAAGTGGGGGAGGAGAAGAAGCACCATTAAAAGGAAATCAAAATCATTTTATGAATTTCCAATATCGTACCTTTCTTGGCTCTGCTCACCATATAATAGGATCGGTTTCCATAGGAAGCAACGCTTCAACCGAGTTTAAAGTTATGATGCACGTATCTCGAATTGTTCGGTTCGGCTTTTTTTTTATTAGCCTGATTCTGGAGAATTTGAAAGAGATTCAAAACCTATCGCTATTGGTAGTCAGCACAGCGCACAGGTTCGTTTCGGAACGTTCGTGAAACCAAGAACGGATACTCTCGTTCGAAAATGACGACAATGGATTTTTGATTTTCCCATTCCCTCACATACCTCGTTCCCTTGGCTTTTTTTCCTTTGTACAGCCTGTGAAGTATACGTTTCCACACGCACACAGACACACAGCGAAAGAACGGGTTCAGAGTAGCTGGGACGAAATATATGAGCTGCTTTCCATGAAAGATATAAGATTTTCCAGCAGCTTTCCCTTTACGACGGGTTATGGGCGTCCTTTTGATGGCAGCCCTACCACAATGCTGCCGAAAAATGGAGGACCAATTTTCTTTTGGCTTGAGATTTTATTTCCCCGGTCTGACAGTTGTTACACTGGCATGCGGCAGGAACGCTCCAGCGGTGGCTTTGCTTTTATGCCTCTTTTAAGGCGTGATGTGTTTTTTTTTTGTTGCTGGTCGGTTGTTGTTCGTTGTCGCATTCACTTTCGTTCCCTTCGTTTTAAAAGGCAAGCGTAGCGACATAACCGGTGTTCGATATGCAATCAAGAAGCACCACTTACTCCCGCAAGAGGGTTTGATCTTTGTATAAAAGGGTCCTCCGCTCGGGTCCACGCTTCCGCTGCGTGATCAATTGATTTGCATACTTTACGGCGTTGATAGAGCTATTGACAGGATGGTGCGCCCGGTACGGTTTCCACTTGAACCGTGCGCTATGTGTCCAGCATATTTTCGCCACACATTGAGTATTAAAATGTTCTACTTCATTCCTTGAAATGCTTCGAAAGGAACATCAGCTACACACGGTGCTTTAGCCTATAATCGATCGAGAGATTTTACGATTCGCGGCCACCAGCAAGTAAGAAAGTTCGGTTGGCTTTAGCTACGGCGCTGAGAGAGTCCTCCCCGGTTTCCCAAGATTTTTCGTTGCATTAACGATAGCGGGTGTCCGATATATCTTTTTCCGCAGTTCATTCGATTCGTTACCGGCCATGTGCGAGCACGTGCCCCCAATGAACAACCCTTTTTATGGATCGCTTTGCGACCGTTTCGTTTATGGCCGTACATGCTACTTTAGCTGTATGATATGGTTCACCATTCTAGTTCACCATCGATTTGCAGTACGGAGCAGTACTTGGAAGCAATTTCGGTGTCGACCTAGAGCTTATCGGTGCGTTAACTTCGGAAGGAACGTTCTCAGTCACCCTCATCAGTTGTGGGTATTGCGGTTGTAATTTTTTTTCTCGCATTGTCCAAAGGAAAAACATAGATTTAGAAAAAGCAATCCACACGGATTTAGCTATAAAATTTTCGAACCTAATGGACACTGGTAGGTTAGTGTAGAGGAATGAAGTGCGAGATTGAAATTAAGTCTCAATTGTTGGTCCCTGGCGATTGGATTAGATCTCGATAGCTGCTTGGGTGATTGTTTCGGATTTGGGGGAAATTTTAAGAAAAAGTGTTTTGGATAATGTTCTTACAGTTTGGAAAATTTGAGTGCGATGGAATTTATTGAAAACCGTTAGAACTTTAAATGATGATAAATGAATCCTTTCGATATAATATGTTTGTAAAATTTTTAAGAAGATGTGAGTCGTTTTTTTCAAATCTGAAGTATAATTATGACTTTAGTACCAAATAGACTGTAAACAAATTAAATAATACGTGTCGTTTTAGTCTCATTTTACCAATCTGCAAAGAAAACAGGATAAAAGTTGCAAGATTTCAGCGGCGCCCTTTATTGGATACATGTGGTACTGCAACAAAAGACGGCAAAATGGGGTGCCGAGTTATCTCGAACAAAAGTAATGTTGTTTCTGCCTAAAACATATAAAGCGAGTAGGACAAATAGATGTACGAAAGTGGAATAAATAAGAAAACTATTATTATATTGATTCGGACGAAATTGGTACCATTTTTGTTGTTGCTTGAACCGCTTCCTATCACTAAAGTTGAATCTCATATAATGGTTTGCTTCTCGTGTGCACATGTTTCCATTGCAATAAAATTAGTATAAATATTGAAAAACTTTTTCCACCACCATTTCACTTGAACCGGATTCGGATCGTTCGGGGTCCTAGGAAGATACTCCGTAACGGGCAGCCAGGCAACAGCTTGACACTATCGATTCCGACACACATGGGGCAGCAGTGTAGGAGATTTGAGTGGTTCTTGTCCGGAAATGTCGGATAAACGTGTACATCATTCGTTACAGGCCCGTACCATACCGTACCGGACCCAACGCCTTCGTTTGGTCGTATGTACGGGATTGTGGAAGTCGGAAAAACAGCCACTCACCGTACACCGAATGAACACATACTAATCCTTTCGTTTTTCTTTTCTATTCCCTCTCTCTCTCTCTCCCCACACGCACACAGGAAACTCTGTCCCATTGTCCGGTAAACGGGGATCGCACGGGGAACGATGTTACCCCGATGGAAAGTCTTCGTATCGCTCGTTACGATTGGCCTGCTGCTCGCACCATGTAAGTAATAAATTGGTCCCTTCGTTTTTTCGTTGTTTGCTTTACCGTCCATAGCTTGTTTTCGTTTTCATACATTCTTGTGAAATTACATTAGTTTGGGTTTTTGGGGAGGTCATTTTCTGCTGTCTGGATGCTTAACCTTCAGGAGAAAAATGTTTGATCAGAGTGATGGAGATGAAGGAATGGAGGAAGCAAAACAGAACAGCAGTAAAAGCCTCACTATTGCCACTCCTGGTCAATCTAGTTGGTCGACAGCATGTGTCAAATAGCAAACCGCCATCGTGGTTATGCTTATCGTTGAACCACGGGGTTGCTATGGTTGTGCTTGTGGCCGGACGTACAGAGGTAAACTAGTTGTTGGCAAATAAAGTGACAGGTTTATTATTGCCATTGTTGCATATTGGGAACCCGGTTTCTTCTTGCCCTTCCGGTGGGAGACGTTGCGTATGTTTCCGGGGCTTAACATTTCGTTGACAAGTGGTGTCGTGCTTGTGGACGACGAGAGACAGATCAATCTTACTAGGCGGAGGTTTGCTGGCGGTGAAACGCTGCCGAAAACGCGACGTGCCAAGGGTAGACGCTTCGTTTGGCACCGGGAACACCACAACTGACGTGGCATATGTGTACGCGTCCATGTATGCTCATTGCTGCGGTTGGCAACCAGTTCTCCGGCGTGGCAATGTTAGTGTAGTGTTTATTTGTTATGCTTTACGGAAGTCAAACGTTACGGTTAGCCGACAAGAAAGGACCGGCGAGGAACCATGAAATGGGAAGTTATTTCGTTGCGGTTTCATTTCATTCATTCACACACTTCACCTGTAATGCCGCATCCGTCCGTGTAACTTCCAGTTGTTATAGCTGCACAAGGCCCCAGCGGGCACAGAGTCATGACCGGTGGATACACCAGAAGTGGTGCGCCGGTTGGTCTTTCGAGAAAATGCTGCATGTCATTCTCGTTCGTGAATTATTTACTTTGGCTTCGTACCACTTACCTACCGCCGGTTTTGTGATCGTTTGATTCGTCCTTTTTTTCTTTGGGCAGTATGACTTGATGGCATCCGATTGTGTGTCACCTTGTGTACACGCTGAGCTGTGCGGGAGGACAGACAGTTGTCCTGCGAATCTGTGATTTGTCGCCTCCTTAGGGCACAATGGCAGCACCACGGGAGTACAGGATGAGTTGTGTGTTGCTGTTTACCCAGGTTTACCGGTACCAGTAGGCAAGATGTATTCCAGCTGCGTTTTTCGTAACCAGCTGCTCTCTGCTTCCAAGCTCAATTTTCATCTCTCGTTGGACTCGTTGGTGTGAAATGGAGGTGTATACAATGTGATTAGTTGAAGTGATTATTCGTTTATTCGTTTTGCGGTATGATAAAGAGTGTTCAGTATTTTGGGATTTTACCCGAGGGAAAGATAGAGGATTAGATGTGTGTGCTCGAACAATTTATAGCCATTGTTGCAACAGCTAAGAAGGTGAGCGTGGTAAACGGATTAATGGAGGTAGAAATCTCCTAAAATGATTGGGATTTGGATAAATATGAAGTATAATTGGATATTTTAAATAAGCAACAATTAAAGCTTTTTTTTCTACCAACAAGGATCACCCTGTTCTTGAAGAGTCGGAACGACAGTATCGGCGCGGAACGTTTTGTGCCGAAAGGTTTGATATGACAGTAGAGACGAATAACACAACCCCATTTCTCTTACTTTCCTGCAGAAACATTACATTCACAATATTTTTAATTTACACTAAATCTTTGAAACCGATTTGAAAAACTACCAGGAGCTATGCTCAAACCCTGCTCCTGCGGGGTCATAAAACTATGTAGATAAATGTAAAAATACAATCATACTTTACATCTACCTTTATTGTGCTGGCACAATTTTCTACCCAGCTGCCGTAGGCCGATGGTGGATAATAAAATCTTACATAAATTGTCACCTCCACAAGCACGATTGCGAGCACAGGCCTAGCACGGTAACGGTGCGAAGTAAAGGTTCGTGCGAAAGAAAAATAAAGTAAATAAGCAAAAAACCATCATTCTGCATTTGGTGAGGCACAGCGCCGTGCAAAACGATTTTCCAGGTGTCGCAAGATTTGCTAACAAATCGGAAGGTCGTCGCGCGTATTGTGCTTTCCACTGTGAAGTCGGCATCGTTTGTCGGCCGCTTGGCAAATCCAATTTGTGGAAAAAGTTCCGCACACATACACGTACGTCGAAAGCTACCGGTCGGGATTCTCTTGAGAAGGTGACGGATTACTGACGGTACACTGGTGCGAAAGCAGCTTGGCGACTCGCTCATTTTATTCTTGGGAAAAGAAACAAAAATCAGCAGGCAACCGACGTGTGTGTGTGTGGGTATAAAATCCAGTAAAATGGAGGGAAGAACGTACCGAGTGTGCTATTACCGATGCTTGACACCGCCATCTCGGTAAGCCTTCGCTAGCGTGAGCTTTCGTCTTCGCTTGCAAACCACTGCATCGAGCCCTTTTTCCGGTGTCGATCATGTCTCACAGCTCTACCAAACTGCACTGTCTACGATGGATGGCTTTTCCTAGTCTCGGTATAGCATAAATTTGATGATTCCGCCTCGGTTGGTCCGTTTCGGGTTGGAACAATTTCATATTCAGTGGAAAGTTATGTTAAGTGAATTGTGAGGCCGGGTTCTGTTTCAATTTTGCAAATTAAATTTACCTTCATTCTTGGAATTAATACTCGGCGGCCCAAGTACGGTTTAATTTGGGAAAAATGTTTCCCGTGTTGGCGGAACTCGGTACGGGGAACGATGCGCCGAGCTGCTTGTCGGAGCAGCTGCCATTTTATCTGCCAACGGTCACTTGCAACTGTTCGGATAAAATAATCCGTTCGTTTGATAGAGCTCGATGCGGTTCGATGAAGTTTGATGAAAGTTTGGTCGAATGTTTTCCTGCCTGTTGATTCGAGTGGAAGGAAAGTTTTTTCCGTGGATTTTCTAACCGGCTGTGAACGAAACATTTATTTCACGGCAACCTGTAAGTGCTAGTAGTTTTAAAAATGTATGACTTGAACTTGAAACAATTTTAATTTGTTTTGTGGTATTCGTGTGACATTTTGTGGAAGACATATCACAATCGTTCGCTCAAATTGAATATCGATCAAATTTTCTTTAATTACCGCATTGCTATGTGTTTTCTTTTGGTAGAAATTTGCTTTTACCACGCGCCAAACCTGTATGCTTTATTCGTTCACAACTGTAACCGAAGCAGTGTGCTTATTAGATATTTGTAGACAATTTATTTTTATCACGTACAACAATCATCCAATTCCATCGTACCCCGCACTGTGTTACGATGGGTTCTTTTTGCTCGCTTGCTTGCGAGTGGATGTTGTTTGTTTCCCAAGGGAAGTCAGACAATGTGAACGGTACAGTACACAGTTACAGCTACTGCCACGCAATGTCTACCGTTTCGGAACTGAATTCTGACAGGGTGCAACGGAACCGACAAAAACCATCGTCGTCGTGTGGTGACGATGAAAATGATGATGGTGATAACCACCATCCATGGGAACGGAGTGGTCCGGATGGGTCATCAGGGATAGCTTGACATTGGTTTGTTGTGTTTTTGTTGCTTTCTTCGGTTTCATCGTAACCCAAACGTACCTTACGGGTACGTGTCGTGTTGTTTGCTCACATTCTTCACACACGAGTTTACGAGCAGTTTTACGACGAGTACAATATGGCTCATGGACGCTTTATAAATTTGTCGAGATAATTTTGCGTTACATTCTCGTACGAGTTGTTCGTAAATTTCATTATTCACGAAGTCAATACGTTGAATACGTTTCGCTTTATTGAAGCGCTAATTGATGGTATGTGACTGGTCTGGATTTGTTCGTTTACAATTATTGAAAATAAGATAAGATATAAAAAAATCTTTTGTATGTTGTATGAATGCAATAAAAAAAATGACAGTTTGTTATTTATATTTAATAAACATGCTGTCATGCGGGAAATTGTTAATTAATGTTTGTACATAGTATGGCAACTCGCTGTGAAATGCCCGTTTCGGCAGATATTGCATCCAAAATGTCCCGAAAAATAAATGAACATATTTCTCCTTGTTCTTCCTTGCTTTTGTTACCATCAATACGGGTTGCAGCGGTTATGATATGTTGCACACCATTCTCAAGAAATCCCATATGTCACAGCGATGCTTCAGTGAGCTCTCTTTCGGGTGCAGCAAAGCAAACAATAAAACTGACACAAATTGCGGAATTAAATTTAATTAAATCCCACAACTTACGCCACATCCACCTGGCTTCGGGTGCAAACCTGCCCGCCGCCTTTCGCCGAGCACGGGAAAATAAGAGCCAGCTTTATGAACAACACTACATCATACCGACCGTGACCATCGCATTCGGTGGTTGACGCTGCTGGCACCGAACCGTTTTGCCAGATGCATCCCCAAAATAATATACTTTTCGGCGGCACTGATGCATTTTCCGGCTCGGAAACACCCGCCCCAGTACCAGCCACCAACCAAAAACCACCCTCCCCTCCAGCTCCCAATCCTACCGGGAAAACCCCAACCGGGCGCTAGTGCATGTGGGCTGCAAGCCTGTAACGCTTTAGTTTTTAGCGCTGCCCTTTGACCCGACCGAACGCCACCATGGTCGGAATGTTGGGTTGAGTTTGGTAATGAAACGAAATGAAATACTTGACTCGCTCCCGGTACCCGACCAGCTCGTTGGAGGGCCGGGATGTTCTTTCTTTGTTAAGGGATCGCACCGATCGGCGAACCACCGTCAGGCGAACGAAAGTGGTGAGGCGTTTGATAGAAAACAGCGTTTTATCTACCGCGGGCATACTGGTAGCGGAAAATGGGTTCACTATTGCACCGTCACCCGCAACCGAGGTCGGCTGCGCTGTTTTTTTTTGACTGTGGAGTTGTTTGATAATGGAGCGAGCGAGGCTAATGAATCGACGTTTGGCAGGTGCAGCAACTGGGAAAATTGGTGCATACTTATTTCGTTAGAACCGAATCTGAAACGATCATTCAAATTTTAATGAGCCAAATGGCAATCGCATGTACGAATACGAGGACAAATCAGCTCATTCATTTACATTTGCTAACAAGTTTCTGTGACCACATAACCGAGCTTCGTATCTCTTGGGTGTACGCTGAGTACTTATGGCGAATGGAAAGGAGATTCATGTAGTGTTGAGAGTAGAAACCATTTTACGAGCACATTCGAATGTTTTTGACTAAAAACTTTATTAGTTTTTCCAGGTAACCGGTTAAATTAACCTGATGTTATAGATCTTTTATGCAATTAACATGTGTCCTAACAATCCAAGAGCTTTCCTAGTTTTTGTGCCTGATCGAAATACACAGGAATATCGAGGCAATTCTTGATGACCGATTACAAATGTTTTGAGTTTCAGTACATATTTTTAGATACAGACGCAAACATCTGAAAAGGTTCTGTAATTGTGAATAATAGTTAAGAATCTTTGACTCTGAGGATGAGCTTGGAGCCTCAGTTTCCTTCTCCTTTGCGTTGACTTTACAATTTCAAGAGGTTTAGGCCTGCTAGTGCAGGCTTCCTAGCTTTTGATTTCCCATCTGAATAGTCAGCCTTTTATGGGTGTCTACATCGACAGAGAAGGCGAGGTAGACCTAATCTGAGATGGACTGATGGTGTTGAAGCGTTCACTAGAAATGTCTGAATATTCGATTGGCAAACGAATACGCTAGACCGTAAGCGTTTTCGAGAATTCCTACAGCAGTTCAACGGAGCATTCATTTATTCGGTGCAAAGTGCACAAAATGGGCAAATATCTGAGACACGTCATTTGTGAAAAATATCTTTGTGTCGTTAAGAACGACGTTGGTTTAACAAACTTTCAACTGACATCAGCTGTGATCAATAGAAATTTTGTTTTTTTTATTATGTGGAACCATTTTCAATCATTCTATATTTTTAGTGAAGTTGCAGCGAATTGCTAAACCTCAAAAAGAGCTGTAAAAAATCCCGGGTGGATCGGGTGGCAATATTTATTGTAGAATGTTTCTATATGTACCAACTATCTGTCAAAGTTAATGCATACGTTACTATCATATTTGAATACTACGTAACGCAAAGTTCGGTGGTGAAGTAATCATTTCTATACAAATAAGGAATAAAACTGCTTTCTTCTTTAGGACTTAAACTTTTTCCACTTTCCCAACAAAATGACCCCAATGACCTGTCAATTTCTTATGTATAAAACCCAAAGAACGAAGATGCCATCCAACTTTCTAGTGTGCAATATAGCTTCCGCTTCCGATCCGTTTCAAACCGTCCTCGTAATGGGCCCAAGTTTTCCTCCCCCATTGGACCACCCGTTCTTGAAGCCGTCTGCTGAGAATATGCGTGACCGTGTGCAGCCAACCGTACAAAAACGGAATCGGGCTTCGAGCAGCGGTCGAAAGTTGAACGGAGGAAATTTTTTATTTATTTCTCGTTCTTCCTTCCGGCATCTTGGCTGGCTGGCGGTGGTTCGTCTCGGCCGCCGGTCTTCCGGGCGATTGGTGCTGTGTGCACGTGAAAGCTGCAGTGAAGTTTTTCGCTAGTGTCAGGCCACTGCGATCCGGCAATGCAATCCGAGCTGGCGAGTGCAAACAGAAGGCAAATATTCAGATTCTAATTTCCTGCCTTTCCATCGCAGATACGAGCCCGAATGAGCGGGTAAACTCATCTTTGGCGAGAGGCAGACACGGATCAATTCTTTGAACTTTGCTTCGCCGTTAGTTCGTTCGAAAGTTTGCTAGTGAAAGGTATTGATGGTATCAAGAATCGTCGTGTTTTGTTCTGGATGTTGTTTTTTTTTGGTCTGTTTGATTCCTTATGCTTTGCGATGTGTTTGCCGCTTTGAAGAGAGTGTCTTTAGTGACAGTTGGTGACATATTTTGGAATGATTTTGGTATAAATGTTTTATGCCCTTTTCCTGGACACGATAAAGTAAATGATGATATATACGGCCATATGAATGAAATAAGCATCTCTTATCGGTATTACGTGTTGTTAACCTTCTATTAACAATTCATTGCTGCGCTGAATGTGGGATGCGTTAAAAATGTTCATCAATATTCATTAGATCGGCAACGAAAGAATCAAACATTCGTCACACACACACGCCTTCAGGATGTCGTTGTTGAGTGTATGTGTGTGTACGAATTTGAAGCAATATCTCATTTCCAGCCATTTCGATTTCTACATGTGAATCGATCGAGACCATTGAACCGCATGAATCCTGGTCTCATTAATTCAGTGTATCTATTTTTCACCCAGCAATAGACAAGTAGGGAAGCGAAAGCAGCAAAAAGAAACACGAAAAAGGTTGTCAGGCTACCATCAATCCTCAATCAAGCTTTCTTTTTCACCACCCAACGCTGGTTTACGCCTGTTGAAGGCTAGCCGGTATTGCAGTGCGTACCAATCGAGAAAATTTTGTACAATAGAGAAAAGTGAAGTGCAAAGAAAAGTGGAGCGTAAAACACATCATTAGCACGATCAAAAGGCAAACAATGTGTAACGTTCGTCGCACAGAAAAAGCTGGCTGGATTCTGCGCAGCATTTTTTCTCATGTTTGAATGTGTGCCCCGTGTGATACCCGTGCCTTGTACTAATGGCTTCGCTTGGACTGCTAAATGGCTCTCGAACGCAGTCGGAAAGCAAACACTGAACCTGACTGTGGCAGCAACATCACACATTCTAGCCCCCGGGGGGGCTGATTTCAGGAAGCACGGCACAAGACGTTCGGCGGGACGTTGGGAAACGCACGCGAATTGGAAAATGTTTTCTCAGTGCTCTTCCAATCAGTATACAACGCAACGGTGCTTGGCGCTTGGTGTGATCTTGTATTGTCTTTTGTTCGCTTTTCCGTTTTCGCCATTCTAGTCCATCAAGGTTGATAAATCCTTCTAAATGGAAGAATTGGAATCCAGTCGTGTAAGAAATTGGGGGAGATGTTATGCTTACGCCTTTTTGAACAGACAGCCCGGTCTCCAAAGAACGTTTGATTGACTTAAGTGCGTTGGTGCTTGGCTGGTAACAATATACGAAATTGTAGACTGTATTTATTGTTCCGAATTATTATTAGTTGGCTGTCTGCTTGCGATGGTGCTTGTGACAATAAATGTGATGTTTAAGCTGCTCTAATGATCCAATCTTCTGCCCAATTCATCTTGCAACGGTACGAATTGACTGGCTGCCTTCTGTCAGGCGCCAATACTAACCAGTCAGAAGTTCAGATTAATCAGCTAAAAGCAGCCGAAGGTGTAAGCGTAAGTCGATTGAACTTTTCACCTTCGCATCGCGCCGTACGGATGGTAGCGCACCGTGCGGAACGTTGGCACCGGTTCGCATTCAATTATCACCCAAGCCGTAAATTGGTGCGACGTTTTGTTTTTACGACGGTGCGAATGCCTCCGAATGCGACACCGTGGCGCACAGCGGAAAGAGCAATAAATTCTGAGCATCCTTTCTGCTGTTGCACGGCTACCGGAAGCAGCACCTGGGCTTTGCTGTTTATCCTCCCCTTCTCATCTCACCCGTCTATCACGCACCACCAAGCAGCACCCCATGGTTTTCCGTCGTTCAATCTCTAACGCTTAGTTTTTCGGGTGAACCGAAATGAACCGACAGAATGATTGGTTTTTCAGATCGATGAGCACATCCAGCACATGGCGTGGGTTGTGTAAAGTTATGGTCATGATTTCGGAGAGTTTATCCAGGGAAAAAATAATAACACTTTTTCCCAAGACGATCGTTGACGTTCGATTTGCACATTTGGCTGGAGAAAAGGGGATGGTTTTTTTTTTTGCTTTGTTTGTTCTTACTTGCCACCGGTAGCCGGGATCGTGTTGTTCTGCACCACCACCGTTCGGCAGCGCTGGCAAGCGGAAACCCGTGGCTAACGTCAAATAATGTCACCAGCATGCCGGCAATCTGTCGCCGATCGCACATGGAACTTTTGGCAGTAAACTTTAGCCATTAAATCGAGTCTGAAGCCCATCGCTCGGTGTAACTTCGGTGCTGCGGACCGGCCGTATGTGTCGGGGTCGCTTTTTATCTGACTCTTCCGGTTTTGTTAGTGTCGTAAATTTGTTAACATATACGATGGATGGCACAGGTGTCTGAGAGCTTTCATAAACGGATGTTTCGTTTATTAGCGATATTACTGCACGGGTAATAGTGATGATGGTATCTTTTTCTTAGACGCTGATCCCTACCATGGGCAGTATTATGCGTTCGGTTATGGGTTATTGCATTGAACAAATTTTATTTGCTTCTAGATTTTTCTGTATTTGTGAGATAAATGATCGAGAGCATCTTTATTAATAAAATGTGAAAATACCATTGGAAAAGAAAATTATATTTAATTTTAAATTGGCAATATAGTACGATGTACCAGGCGTCTCCATTAACAATTTGAATGAAGAATATGGATAGATTCGCTGCTTTTTAAACTCAAATCAGCATTATATTAAAATAAAATGAATCCAGTTGGATCAATTTAACAGTTCCTTCATTCACAGCATAATTTAAAATAATTCTTTAACCTGGAGTTTCAGTTATAAACCGTAGATAAACAAAAAGGTTCTAATCTTACGTGACAGAAAAATGTACTTTTGCATCTTACGACACAAACTGTGCTGGGCGCTGTTCGCATCAAACAATCAACAATCGAGCATCCTCCACCTTGCCATCTGATAAGGTCAATTTTCTGGCGAACATCTCACAACAAGCGGAAAAGGTAACATGAGAAGTTTGGCAAAGTTTTTCTCATTAAAACTCCTGTCCGTGACGCCCGAGAAAGGGAACGGTTGGGAGGGGTGGGGCGGAAAAAAACTTTTCCCCGTGTGCCGGGGATACAAGTGTGGTCGAATAGGTGGTTTATTTCATTCGCTGTAGGCATAGAACGTTAAGAGTTAAAATATGAGTGAAGCTCGGTTGGAAAACTCTTTTGCCTCGCTGGCTTTGAACTCGAATATTTGCGCACCGCTGTATTTTGTTTGTTGTGTGTCTGTGCTGCTATGTTTTGTGTTTCGCTTCACCGGTTCGCACCGCTTTCCGACTGATTGGCTCACCTTACTTTTCAATGTAAGTTTTGAGTTGGTTGAAGTTTTTCGCTGTTTCATCGAACTTCAACTGGTACGCTAAACGCGGTAAGAAAGGAAATGCAACAGCAAATGGTGGGGTGGGAAAAAATGTGTATGTATATATCATCAAAGCTCTTTAAATGGAAAGTTTGGCGTTCAATTTACCGTTTAGCGTATTGTGTTACATAGAAACGTTTCATGCTCGTGTCACGAAGTAGCACACGGGCAGTGGTGAGCCTTGGGAAGGAAGGCGAAAGACCGAACGAAGGAGGGAAGTCTTGTCGAGCAGCAAAAAGTTGCTGAACAAGCCGTATTTTTCGGGTCAAAGGTAATACGTTCTTGTGCCGCACTGTACCAGTGTACCCGGGCACACCGCGACGTACCGGCCAGGTCACGGAAGTGAAAAATTCCTTCACATAAATTGTACGGTATGCGAAATATCGCCGTCTTCACCGGTTTCTATTTTTTGTTGCCTCCCGCTGCCTCAGTTCTAGCTAAGAACGTGTGTGTTTGTAATGGGTACACTCAAGACGGTGGCAGCAGCAGCAGCCGTAGCAGTCTCTCTCGGTGTAGTACCGTAAGCTGTCATAGAGGTGAAGTGCGCTGCTACACGAACATTTTTCTTCCATTTGCATCGGTGGATGGTGTGGCCGGTGTGAAGCACGGGAATCATTTACATGGGATCAAAGTTATGCAAAAAATATTACGCTTGCTTGCAAATTACCTTCCGCGCGCGCTACGGTGACCTTTTTTTCCCATTTCGGACCGTCATTGCTTTCTACGGCACTTACTAACTCACACACGTACAAACGCATGCTCGTATATTAGCGTACCGGGGCGGATTTGAGCATGGGAGCTAATTGTTTGCCTCAACGCACATTGGAGCATGTCACTCACTTGAAAGAGAAAAAAACTTCTGCCAGAGTCGTTCAAGTATTTTCTGTTAATCCGGGCGAGTCGTGTACTGGAAAAGTTGGAAGATTTTTTTTTCATAGGTAATAGTTAAGAGGGATTGGTGATCATACATCAAAACTAAGTTTGTGGGTAATTTTTGCTTCATGTTTTCTACTTGTTGGAATGTTAAGCAAATATCTGAATAAAGAATTTATGGACGTCTGTTTCTTCTCTTTTTGCTACTTTGAAACTTTACTTAAATACTTTGAATGATTTTTGTCAGACATTTTTATTGAATGCACACGTAATTGAATTGACAGATTTGCGTAAGGGAAGAATTGGAAGAGCTAATACAACTTTCTTTAGACATATTTTTTATTATCATACACAACATTTTCTACGGAGAAGCTATTACAAAAGTGGTTTGAAAAATTGTTAAAATTTGAAAAGGATTCATCTTTAATCTGGTTGACTGAAAAGAATTTGTAACACTTTCCATATCGGAAGCATTATTGTGATGCAACAATTGGCGAACAAGTTGGAGTGAAGAGGTGAATCTTTTTGTTGTGTGATTATTTGAATTGTTAAAAGTACTTGAATTATTCCACCCATATCTTCATAGTCAAGATCTTATTTTTACATATTTTTACCATAAAAAAGTAAATCAGACGAGTGGTTTTGTAGCAGTAGTTGCAGATGTAAAACCTGAAGTACCGCCTGCAGCTAAGCAGCGTTAAAATAAACTGCATACAAAGTGATAAACGAAAGCAAAACAAATAAAGAAAAAACGGAAACATAATTTACTACATTTCGACCAGCACTCTGGCGAGTGCAAGTGCAAACAAGTGGAATAAAATCACAAGACACAATGTGCTAAAACACACGTTTCCGGGCCGTGAAGAACTTGCCTCGGAAGTGATATAAAAAAATTGCCCACGCAGCCACACATACATGTACTTACTGGGTAGGAGATAATAAAAAAGAATTTCACACACCACATGCGCGCCATTCCTGTGCACAACACCCCGTACCGTGCAGACATTCTGGTGGAGACGCCCGGTAGTTGGTAATTTCTGTGAACATTTCACGATGCATGGTTGTGTGCGTGCGTGTGTGTGTGCTTTTTCCCTCTACTTTGCACCAACCATGGAACACACTCACTAAAAGCGGGTACGCTCGGGAAAATGCACGTCACTGTTCTTATTTCACTCTCGAACACGTCGGTAACGAGTGTGCCCGGCAAAGTGTTCCTGTTTCTTATGTCCCGTGGCCGCCGTTGCCGTGGTAATGGCGTTCTGTACCTTCCCTCCCATTCTCTTGCTCCGTGCAACGGCATTTATTCGAAATACACTTATAGTTTTGGTTCGTTTAGCGAAATATGATGTCTTCCAGCGTATGATACGTTTTATTTTCTGTCCGAGGTACACTATTCGGTGCCATCGCCGAACAGAAAACTGCTGCCAGAAGAAGCTTAATACTTGGCAAGGAAAAGAACAGGAAGAACGAAAATAAAAAGAATTGCCGTAGATCCGTCCCGTAGGTGCAGATGTTTGTGATGGGATATTTTTTGCACTGTTTTGTCCGTTCGTTCCGTACGTTTCTAGAAGGTGCAGCAGCGCAGAACTACGCTCCGAACATTGTCGGCGGGCTGGAAATTTTTTGAGAGAACCGTAGCCAAAGTTTGCGAGGGTGTGGAGGTGATGTAGGATGAAGTGCCGTTGGCATGACACAGGATGGAATGAAATTAATAATTTCGTTCGTACATTATTCACTCGTTTTTTTTTTTTCGCGAAGAACAAAACGATTATCAGGTTGGCAGTGCAGAGCGGCATGATTTATTATCTACATTGTTGGCAGCAGGAA
>KZ061962.1:125722-167076 GCA_002091835.1 Anopheles maculatus
GCAGGAATGTGTCTCGGCTCGTCGGCAATTCACGCGTATAACCAATTAATAGGCTTTCAATTTGACGTGGCATTGGCTGCGTTCCTCAGTCGAAGTGTGTGGGCTGTGAAAGATGATTTAATATTTTTAATAAAAGTAAACAAAGGTGTGTTGTTTCCCGAATTGCACGCGTTTGCATTGAATCTCTTATCATAGTTTCTGTATGTATGCTCATGGATGGAATGGATAAAGTCACCGATTCACTTGTCATAATTTAGATCGTTACGATGTGTTTTCCGTCCAACAAGGCTTTCGTTTGTTCAGTTATCAGTCAGAGGTCCTCTTGATATGTGGTCAGTATTTTAAATAATACAATTTAAATGATTTAAATGATAAGTTCAACGAGCAGCTGTTCTACCACCTAGTATTTAGGAAACACAATATGCCATTCGTCAGCTCAAGTACAACAAGGCAATAGGTACCAACGTAAATAGTAGTCGAACTGATCAAAAACATGTCATGAGGATGGTACCGGACGACTCAAACCGTAAAGATTGATTAGGATCTTTCGTTCTTATGGATGGAAAAAACGTACAGGATTATGCCTGTCACCGCAATATAGAATCATGAGCTTAAATTGCAAATATTTAGACAGTATTCAGTTAGTGAAGTCCTTGAGTAAAATTCACACGATTTACAGCTGATACTGCACATATTGTCATACGCTGCTCTAAATGGCAAGCTGCTGATACAAATTGCAATAGTTACAGCAAGCAAGCGACCATGCGAATGCGACGTGAAAATGCTTGTGACATTTACAAATGAGCTCGGCTTTGATTTAGTACCGCCGACGGCTTACCACTTGCATGGCGTCTCACGTTTCACGTCATGCGGCCGAAGAAAGGCACGCAGCGTAAGCTTCACCGCAGGTTTCCATGCAGCATTGATTCACGGGCGTTAAGCTGTGGGAAAAATCGACCTACCACGAACCGGACCAGTATGTTGGGCCAATCTATCCTACCTGGGAATCGTACTCTGCCGCCACCGCCCAGTGCACCCGCGGACGCGATCGAAGCGGAAAAATCATTGGCCACCGGATGAATGCGTACGCTGAACTAAACCCATTAGCCCAAAAACCCGGCCAGAAACCCCGATGAGTAAAAGATTTATGATGCTCCTTCTGCTGCTGCTGCCGGTTCGGAACTGTCTCGCCGGCGTCTGTGAATTGATTTCGGCAATGAGTCTTCCAAGCGCGTCTGGTATGAATGTGTTGCCTTTTTTGTGTTTTGGAGGGGTTTTTTTTGCCCTGCAAGCTCTACCAAGGCTGTGCAGAAGAATCAAATTAATATGCGTAGGGTGAGAAAAAAAATATGATCGAAGCATAAGGATGTAACGTGTCGTTTGAGGGTGGGTAGGAACGATAAGGTTTTCCTTTATTACATGCTGCTCATCATTCTGCGCTGTTTTGCGCTTTGCTCATTCATTCATGCGGCACGTGTTAGATTTACGCTGGCACAGATTTTCAGCGTGTGTGTGTATGTGTACTCGGGGTACTGCTTGTTTTTGGGAAGGCATTTTTGTGTGTGTACCGCACATTGCTTTCATTAAACTGCTACACCATAAGCAGCTGCCGTTTATGGCCTATAACGACTCCAAAGTTACACCCAATTTTTATCACATTACCACGCAGCACGGTCGGTGCCGTACTGCCGATTCTAATATCGTTATGTCGCTCGAGAGTGTGTGCACGTGTCACATACAAATTGAACATTGTTTTTACCCTTGTTTGATCACACCCGGCCCCGGATGTGTTTACTGGCAGATTTTTCTTTTCTTTGTTGTTGTTCCGCTCGCTGCCGTTGTTTTGCGAACCACAGGCAAGTTGTGCAACATTCGGCATTCTAAAACGCTTCCAGAGTAACACCTCCTCGCATACGGTTACGGGTGTTTGTGTATGGAGCGAAGGTCGTGTAAATCAAATTCCAATTGCCTTGCCCGACCAGCGCTCACCAAGGTGGAGAAAATATACAATGGAGCAAAAAAAAAGGTGTGTGGTAAAACCTGTTCGAAGGCGTTCCGTTTCAACTCGACCCGGTTCGAACGGAAGCCAAAACTGCAATAACCATCTGTCATAATTTGGCTGAAATTAATTCCTTCCCATGGATTCCCCACCGTGCAGGAGCCGAGCGGCGGTAGCCCTATCGTACCGTGATGCCCATGCCATTCATATGTTTTTGGCCTCACTTTCGACATTATCGTCATCAACATCATCATCATCATCGTGAGCAGCAGCAGCAGAAACGTGAACAACGTTCAGGCTACCCCATTCTATACAGTTAGGAGATGCTTTTCCCGAACCTCACCACACACAAATAAACTTCTTTTGCCAGCATGTTCGTTTTTTCCCCATTCTCCGTAGCCAATTTCAACACCGGAGCCATATAAGGTAATAATAATACGATAATAATAATTGGCACCGAAACTAACCTTGCCCTGCCTGCTTGGCGTTATCGTAATGTGGCTCCTATCGAACACACAATCAGTGCCGAAGCCACACCGAAAGGTACTGTTCGTACGCCACATCCAGACATTCCCTGTTTGTGCGAATCACATAGTAGTGGTAGCTTCCCCCATTTCGCAGAAAGCGCCAAAGAATGGAGCCCAACACTTGGGTTTTTGTGTGCTGCTGTCTGCCAGTGAACGGCTACGAGAACGACACCGACAAGCTCCAGGGAACAACGGGCTTCAGGTTGCTTACGGCTTGGCGATGGGCGAGATTCCGGTACGGTGCAACGGCTTGCTTTGTGTTTGGTAGGGATCTGGCATCTATATGGAAATAGCTGAAACCATCGGCATGGGCGGCAGGATCGCAAAAGGTCGCAACATTCTGGTGATTTCAAACCGCATTTATTTTTATTTTATTCCCCTTACACACACACACACACGGTCCCGTGCCTGCAAGCCGGGCGTCTTAGAACTGGGAGGAAAAACCTGTTTTCCGGGTTTTGTTTTGCCTGTCCGAAGGTGTATGTGTGTGTGTGCAACACGTTCGATTCTGAGGTACGAAACTGACATTGAATCTTACCGAAGGGGGGAAGTAAATATGTTAGTTGCTTGCAATGCGTCCTTTTTTACCGATTGGTTTAAATGTAAACACACGGGAGGTAAATGTGGATAATGTTCTCATTTCTTAGTCGGAAAAAGCAAACAGGCAATCAATAACATTGTGGTGCTGGAGGCTAGGCAATAAATAAAACACACAAGCACACAATCTCCCGAGCTTTCAGAGCTGAAACGTGTAAAGAGGCAGAAGATATGTTGCCCATTGACTTTAAAGCAAATCGAGCTCGCTGGGTCACAGCAATTCACCATACTGTAATTGCCGTGATTGTAAACGAGGATCCTGATTTGTAATTATACAAGTATATGATATTATTATCCCGTATTTTTTCACATCCCAAGGTTTTTCTATGGTTTCTCGAGTGTTGTTCAATTTGTTTTTATTCAAAACTCCTATTTAATTTCAACGATAAAGAGAATAAAATAAAGAAACTTGAGACATTAGGCATCAGTCGAAGAAATGTTTCTGCATTAACATTCAATCGACTCACCTAAATTTTGGAAAATGATCTGAAGTTTATGAAGCTTATGAAACAATGACCATCTTTCAAAATTGTAATTGGACTTGTAATTGATGCAACTTTTAAAAATTGCATTCAATTTTCTCAAAGAGCTTTGATTATCTCCCTACCCTAGGAAGGGCCTCAAAGTATACAACCTTCTAGTAAGGAAGGTTTGCATCTGGAATCTTTGCGACTGTCAGAAAAGTCATCATATGGAATAGTTGGGTTAACTCAGCTCAGTGTCGTCGTCGAGAACAAAAATATCGAATAGACCGTCAAAATTCTCCGGGACGAGGCCAAATATATCTGAAACACCTCCAGGATTCTATGAAATTTGTATATCAGTGATTTCCTGTAAGTAAATTTTGAGAACTTCACATTTGGCTTAAAAGAAAACCATTATAAAAAGCTCACAAACGCTCCTCGGGATTAATGATAATGCTCTTATATCCTAGATAAATAGCTCAACCATCTTTTGCATCCTATACGGTCACCACATGTTGAATGATACCTATTATCGCTTGGAAAACTGTCAAATCAACGTAGACGTTCACACCAATAAACCTTGCCAATCCCTTTAAAAAACGAACAAAAACGTGTGCAAAGTTTGTGTCAAATTATCCCTTTGGCATTTTTTCCTCCTGTCGAATGAAGACCCTAATCTGAGGATTGTATGTTGGAGGATTGTTTGTTGTTTTTCAAGTGGTGCGTGAACAGATGTTGCCATTCGGATGAAGGCCTAAAGGAATTTTACTAATCCTTTATATTTCAATTGAGGTATACGGATATACCTACATTGGTTAAGTTTTAAAGGAACCTTGAAGAGTTATCCATATCCACAGAAGTACATAATACAGATATTTGAGTGTATCTGAATGAATTTTTCAATCATGGTCATAGTTTCTATTTGTTCGTAAAAGCATCATTATTATGAATCAACATCATTAAAAGCACTGAATGTATTCAACGTTTGACCGCGCAGCACATGAGCCCCACACATCGTTATGACTTCAATAGATCAAACACGAAATCAATCGAGTTGAATGAAGCTTGTTTGTGCAAAAACACGCTCTGTTACATATTCTGTATATCGCTTCAAAGCTACTGGTGGGTTGATAGCTTTGAGTATTACTTTGTAGTAGGACCGGGTAGCTACAAGGACATGTTATCAATCGTGACAGTCAAACACACCTTTCGTCTTACCGTAAACGTTACACAAACAACAACCTTTCGCAGAACTCAGATTCTTCACCTATTTGACCAAATAGGAAGGTACGAGAACCACGATAAGAAACTGTTTGCTGGCAGAGGTTTGGCACCGAGCGATGCAACATTATGGCTTCTGGTACTAACGACCAGAGGTCGGTGAAGGTACGGTCGTATCAGCTTCATTCTAATGAACGAACGCCCACGAACTGCACGACATTTGCTACCTTTGACTTTGTCCAATCGGCGCTTTCTCGTTCCATCTTGGCCGCATTTCTTGCGAGATAGCTTACTTACGGGCAAGAGGAAAAACTTGCAAGACTATGGCAAAAGTTTCTTCTTACATGGTGGCCATGGCTTTGATGCGGAAATGCTGTGTTTTTTTGCCGAGTCACGTTTATCTGCACCTCCATGCTTTGCATTCAACCTTTTCGTTTATGAGTAAGGACCCGGTATGCATCCAGCGTCCTATTCGATTCCGGTATTCTGGTCTGTCCACACATTGGGTACAGCCTTTTTCTTACGGGGTTTCTTTTAAGCTTTTGGTCGAAATCTTAACCCTCGTTGGGATGGCGGATTGGTGTAATGGTATCTGCATTCAGCACCCCGAACACCGTCTTAATGCTGCACTCGAGCTTTATCAGGCTTGAGCCAGCGAAGAACACACACACACACACATACACACACCAAACACTTCCAAACAGCAAAGAGCATCTGGACGAAAATTGGTGTAATAAAAACATTTCACCAATGGCGTATGCTGGCGGACAAGAAGGAACAAGAACAGAGCGTAATGGTAGAATTTTTCGTCGTCTCGAACTACACCTCACCATTTTGCATTCCATGCTAGCTGTCGCGACTCGCGGTTGCAACGCCATTGCCGCTGCTTGTCGCATTATGGCCCCGGTCTGTCGCCCGGTTCGAAGCGAACGAGCGCGTCCGGCTGCGGTACCGGCGTGTGTAACAGTGTTCTGCATAAAAGTTTTAGTTTTTCAATCTATTTTTCCATTACATGCCGATAAAGAAACAAAAATGAAGTACCGAGTGTTACGGAGCGTTGCGGTTGTATTCACATCATCGTTACAATGAGGCGAATGAAGTAAAATTGTTTTCCACACATGTGAGCGCTCGGGCCTAATGATGAAAAAGCACTTTGCAGAGAATGTTGAGCGAAAAAAAAAATGTTTCACCATAAAAAGTTTAGTCGAATGGTGGCTCTCTGTTTTTTGGGGCGGAAATTGCGAAGGGTGATTCTAAAGTATGAAAACTTTTACCAATTGACGAGTTTTTTGTTGAGACAGTATATTATTTTTGGGTGTTTGTTTAAGCATTGATAAGATATTTTTTTAGTTTATGTTTAGTTTTTAGTATGAAAATTCACTTTCGCTTTTTGTTATCATAGTTTATGGTTACAATATAAATGAAAGCTTAACTAATGTCTATTACAAACTATGCTTCTTCTAAAGAGTTATCAATTCTTAAAGTATGATAAATATATTCTTCTTTATGATATCCATTTTTTCTACAAAACGATTAGGCGATGTATACCCACATGCATGAATTACGACACCCGAAGAAAGTTCGCTCCTTCACGAAGCCATAAATCGTTTTAAAAACAAAATGGGATATAAAACACGTGTTAATTCCTGCCAGCCGATCAATGATGGTTTTCCCGTTTTTCTTCCCGCCTTTTTTCCAGGTCACTGCAACTTGCCGCCAATTTTCACCCAGGACATGAACAATCTCGCCCTGTCCGAGCAGACACCGGTCGGCACGGTCGTGTACAAGCTCGAAGGTTACGACCCCGAGGGCGGTAACGTATCGTTCGGTTTGATCGGATCGGATAACTTCATCGCCGATCCCATCTCGGGCGATGTGCAGGTGATCAAGGAACTCGATCGTGAGGTAAGTCTGCAGCAACGCGTTACTCATAAATTGTGAAAACTTCCGGGCAGCGTCTTCGTTACTTGTGTTCGCTTCGGCGAAAGAAAAGCCATCGAGAAGCTTTCAGCGAATGCAGGTGCAGCATGCAAGTGTGCAGTGATAGTGAATGGCAAAAATGACAACGAACGCTAGGTTAGCTAATGGCTTAAGCCATAAATCTTGTACAACTTCCGCTTCGGCGAAAGAAAAGCCATCGAGAAGCTTTCAGCGAATGCAGGTGCAGCATGCAAGTGTGCAGTGATAGTGAATGGCAAAAATGACAACGAACGCTAGGTTAGCTAATGGCTTAAGCCATAAATCTTGTACAACTTCCAACATATCCCGAGCCAAACAACCGACATCCCACCTCTGGTGAACGTTCTTGTCCTTGCGCTGGCGTCTACCGAGAACGCTCCGTTTGCAGTGAAAATGATGCAAACATATGTCAACCCACACGTACACATGCTCGCTCGTCCTTGTAGTGGGATGTCTCCCAGTGTGATAAGAATATGAGTGGTTGGTTTGGCCTGGAATAGCTCCAGCCGGATAAATTCTAGGCACCGTTAGACTCGTCTCGTTTGTCAACTGTGATAAGAGAAGCGTTGCGAGGCATCGTTGTGGCTTGTTTGCGAATGATGTATTGAAGGGTGGCTGATTCACGGCGCTCAAACAGTAATCAACACATTGTGCAGATTAATGGCACATTAACGGTACTATTGTTTATGACTATTGTTTAAAGGGAATGAGCAAGCAGTGGAGTTGATTTCAAGTGAGTAACAGCTAAGTGGGTTTCGTTCTTATCAAAAAAGGAAAACTTACTCTTTTACTCCAGGACATTCGATGATATATTAAATATTATTAAACAGAGTTGCTTGATTTCCTTTAAAAAAACTCTAACATAACAACAAAACAAACAACTTTATCACCATCAAGTCAAGAATCGAAAGATCTCACACACGCCTAATGCCAACCTAACGGAAGCAGGAAGTCCTATGGTTGCCATCTTTCAATACAAACTTCATTTGCAAAAACATTAGCCCTGCACACAGAAGACTGTCAGTGGGATAACAATGATAATGGTAATTATATTGTGGGAACCGACGCACTGCACGCTAGAATGCGCCCTGCTAGTCGCAAACACAATCGAAAGGGTTTCATGAACGACAACTGGAGATTACGCTGCTAAAACATGTTCATATCTTCTCCGGGAGGCCATTTTCCTTGTGTGCTTGTATGAGTTTGTGTGTGTGTGTGTGCGTCGTTACTTCCCTTTGGGAGCCTTACGTTTCTTCCGGTGTTGTTGCTGTGCATACGGCGATAGGCTTACACTTCCGGCACCGATGCGTTAGAATCGCCTCCTTTAGCTTCAACGATGCGACAAGCCGTAAGAGGACCTGACCTTGCAAAGAGCAACAGCCACCGGGCCAAGAATGGGCGTAAGAAAAGTCACTTCGAGACCGTCTCCAACGATGCCGACAGGATTCCGATGGCCGTCGGGCAGGGTATAACAAACCCGTACGGCGATGCTCTGGCAATGGAAGGATTTGCGAAGGACGCCCATGTACACGCCGAGGCCAACAAATGGAAGGCAGGTGGAATGTAATTTACGATTCAATTGTGCCCTGTTGAGTGGAACGAATCCTTCCGAAAGCTTTTCTCTCTTTAGCGAGCTATTCTGTGTCCAGTACACACGCAGACAAGAACACACGTACACACACACACTCTCTCTCGCATCGTGGAGGACACACAGTCTCACAAACAAGTGAAAAGAACTTATTTAATGCTTGCCAGCATACCTACTTCACGCTCGGTATACAGGCACGGTGAACCGTACCAAGAGCGGAAGAACGTTTTGGCAAGCAGATCGGCCTGTAGGATATTTTATGAATTCAAAATGGTTCATTAATTACGACCCGGGCTGTAGCAACGCTACGTGAATCCGTTGCTCGACTTCAAACAAATCGGTAAGCCTCTCGGCGCCCACCGTCGATAGGCAGGGTGGTAGGCGATAAGAGCTATCAGATTGACAATAAACTGTAATCCTTATGAAAGCCACACGTCAGGACCTACCACGCTCCAATGGCGAACGCCCAGACTCAGGCGTGCCTAAGCACAATCCGCACAATCTTTCGTACGGCCGGGGTCGTATTCTTTTCTTCTGCGCTAAATACGAAAGCGCTTACGTAAACCGTCTAATGCCTCCCACCCGAACGTTTGGCGATAGAGCGATCAAATCGGATTTAGCGCGTTCTCGTTTTCGTTGCTGTTGTTGTTTTTTTGGTTCGAAGATCATAAACCATTTTATATTCGTCTTCGACACGCTAGTGCACGGCAAATAATTTAGTTTATGTTTAGTTTTTAGTATGAAAATTCACTTTCGCTTTTTGTTATCATAGTTTATGGTTACAATATAAATGAAAGCTTAACTAATGTCTATTACAAACTATGCTTCTTCTAAAGAGTTATCAATTCTTAAAGTATGATAAATATATTCTTCTTTATGATATCCATTTTTTCTACAAAACGATTAGGCGATGTATACCCACATGCATGAATTACGACACCCAAAGAATGTTCGCTCCTTCACGAAGCCATAAATCGTTTTAAAAACAAAATGGGATATAAAACACGTGTTAATTCCTGCCAGCCGATCAATGATGGTTTTCCCGTTTTTCTTCCCGCCTTTTTTCCAGGTCACTGCAACTTGCCGCCAATTTTCACCCAGGACATGAACAATCTCGCCCTGTCCGAGCAGACACCGGTCGGCACGGTCGTGTACAAGCTCGAAGGTTACGACCCCGAGGGCGGTAACGTATCGTTCGGTTTGATCGGATCGGATAACTTCATCGCCGATCCCATCTCGGGCGATGTGCAGGTGATCAAGGAACTCGATCGTGAGGTAAGTCTGCAGCAACGCGTTACTCATAAATTGTGAAAACTTCCGGGCAGCGTCTTCGTTACTTGTGTTCGCTTCGGCGAAAGAAAAGCCATCGAGAAGCTTTCAGCGAATGCAGGTGCAGCATGCAAGTGTGCAGTGATAGTGAATGGCAAAAATGACAACGAACGCTAGGTTAGCTAATGGCTTAAGCCATAAATCTTGTACAACTTCCTACATATCCCGAGCCAAACAACCGACATCCCACCTCTGGTGAACGTTCTTGTCCTTGCACTGGCGTCTACCGAGAACGCTCCGTTTGCAGTGAAAATGATGCAAACATATGTCAACCCACACGTACACATGCTCGCTCGTCCTTGTAGTGGGATGTCTCCCAGTGTGATAACAATATGAGTGGTTGGTTTGGCCTGGAATAGCTCCAGCCGGATAAATTCTAGGCACCGTTAGACTCGTCTCGTTTGTCAACTGTGATAAGAGAAGCGTTGCGAGGCATCGTTGTGGCTTGTTTGCGAATGATGTATTGAAGGGTGGCTGATTCACGGCGCTCAAACAGTAATCAACACATTGTGCAGATTAATGGCACATTAACGGTACTATTGTTTATGACTATTGTTTAAAGGGAATGAGCAAGCAGTGGAGTCGATTTCAAGTGAGTAACAGCTAACTGGTTTTCGTTCTTATCAGAAAAGGAAAACTTACTCTTTTACTTCAGGACATTCGATGATATATTAAATATTATTAAACAGAGTTGCTTGATTTCCTTTAAAAAAACTCTAACATAATTACAAAACAAACAACTTTATCACCATCAAGTCAAGAATCGAAAGATCTCACACACGCCTAATGCCAACCTAACGGAAGCAGGAAGTCCTATGGTTGCCATCTTTCAATACAAACTTCATTTGCAAAAACATTAGCCCTGCACACAGAAGACTGTCAGTGGGATAACAATGATAATGGTAATTATATTGTGGGAACCGACGCACTGCACGCTAGAATGCGCCCTGCTAGTCGCAAACACAATCGAAAGGGTTTCATGAACGACAACTGGAGATTACGCTGCTAAAACATGTTCATATCTTCTCCGGGAGGCCATTTTCCTTTTGTGCTTGTGTGAGTATGTGTGTGTGTGTGCATCGTTACTTCCCTTTGGGAGCCTTACGTTTCTTCCGGTGTTGTTGCTGTGCATACGGCGATAGGCTTACACTTCCGGCACCGATGCGTTAGAATCGCCTCCTTTAGCTTCAACGATGCGACAAGCCGTAAGAGGACCTGACCTTGCAAAGAGCAACAGCCACCGGGCCAAGAATGGGCGTAAGAAAAGTCACTTCGAGACCGTCTCCAACGATGCCGACAGGATTCCGATGGCCGTCGGGCAGGGTATAACAAACCCGTACGGCGATGCTCTGGCAATGGAAGGATTTGCGAAGGACGCCCATGTACACGCCGAGGCCAACAAATGGAAGGCAGGTGGAATGTAATTTACGATTCAATTGTGCCCTGTTGAGTGGAACGAATCCTTCCGAAAGCTTTTCTCTCTTTAGCGAGCTATTCTGTGTCCAGTACACACGCAGACAAGAACACACGTACACACACACACTCTCTCTCGCATCGTGGAGGACACACAGTCTCACAAACAAGTGAAAAGAACTTATTTAATGCTTGCCAGCATACCTACTTCACGCTCGGTATACAGGCACGGTGAACCGTACCAAGAGCGGAAGAACGTTTTGGCAAGCAGATCGGCCTGTAGGATATTTTATGAATTCAAAATGGTTCATTAATTACGACCCGGGTTATAGCAACGCTACGTGAATCCGTTGCTCGACTTCAAACAAATCGGTAAGCCTCTCGGCGCCCACCGTCGATAGGCAGGGTGGTAGGCGATAAGAGCTATCAGATTGACAATAAACTGTAATCCTTATGAAAGCCACACGTCAGGACCTACCACGCTCCAATGGCGAACGCCCAGACTCAGGCGTGCCTAAGCACAATCCGCACAATCTTTCGTACGGCCGGGGTCGTATTCTTTTCTTCTGCGCTAAATACGAAAGCGCTTACGTAAACCGTCTAATGCCTCCCACCCGAACGTTTGGCGATAGAGCGATCAAATCGGATTTAGCGCGTTCTCGTTTTCGTTGCTGTTGTTGTTTTTTTGGTTCGAAGATCATAAACCATTTTATATTCGTCTTCGACACGCTAGTGCACGGCAAATAATTATGTTCTGCCCCCGGGGCGTCAATGTTTTTCCCCCGAATTGGACGGTAACTTTGTGGTGTTTCAAGACCGGTTTAATTGTACGCCGCAAGGAAGATGTCTGCCACTGTTATGTACAATTATTGGAAGCATTTAAAAAAAAAAACTCAGAAACTCTCATTCCATCTGTCAATGATTAAAATGACAGTTGATGTGTTCATGTGCCATGTATTTATTCTCGCGTGGCTTGGTAATGAACAGTTCCAGGAATGTATGACCGGGGCTTCCTGTTACAATTCTGAGAACTGCCATTCCGAAAGTCCTTCCAGAGTAGCCCATTTGTGTCGCATGTCTTGTTTGCTGGTGGTCTCGGACAATACACTATTGCAAAGTCAGGGAGAGAGAGAGAGAGAGAGAGAGAGAGAGAGAGAGAGAGAGAGAGAGAGAGAGAGAGAGAGAGAGACGGAGAGAAACAGCGAGAGAGAGAGAGATAAAAAGAAAGAGCGGCAGAGAGAGACACATGTTCTAAGAGTAAACGGACAGTAGACTACGATCGGCATCTTCATTAAACGCTAAAGGCATTCGGTGTTCCTTGGTGTTGTTCTATGACTTGGCTATGTACGCCACCCTACAAGTAGGCAAAAGCAATTCGTGTGCAGTTGCTAAAATAATAGCATGGGCAAGATTTTCGGAATATGCATAATGCGTACCGGTGCCTACCGAGCACAAACAATAATGCATGAAATATTCATAATAAATTGCTGCACATCCGAAGCCGGACGATGGTATGCGCTCGTTAGGGGTTGAGAATGTCTGTTCCTCATTTCACGTAGGAATGGTACACACATGAAGGGCAGCAATTAGACGATGCATAAAGCACAGGTGCATAAACACCGGTTCGAAAGATTGGCTGTACTAGTTAGGACTTGAGCCGGAGATGAGTCGAGTTAAATGTTTCTTGTACAATGCGTACATTTGCATGCCATAATGCACATTTAATAAGCAATTGCTTAACAAAAGGGCACACAGTTCGCTACCAGCATCTTTATAGCCTAGATCTGCTAAGCTATTTTACTTACACATTTTTATGAGCTTTGTGCTCATCACATTGCACAGCGCTCGATTTGTTTCGATTCAATGTTTGTGGGTTAATTTTGTTCGCAAAATAAATACGCTCATAAAAGTGCACTTTACGAATTAGCATAAATCGAACGATACATTTTCAAAGCACGCTTAGCACACACGGACCAGAGGCGTTAAGTTCTGTACACAGCACGTACCAGACATTGGACCTGCGGCGTATCAAGAAAATTCAATTGTCGGCAAAGTTTGAACGTTTGATTGAACCGGAAGGATACAAAAGGTGTGGCAGCACTTGATGCTCTGCGGTCCATGCTATGCTAGAGATAGTGTGTGTGTGTGTCTGTATGTATGTGCAGCTATGTGTGTGCCGATACCCTCCAGCACAGATGATTTAAATTCACCGAATGCTTAGCTCCATCGCTCAACTGTTCAAGTCCATTTCGGCTGCGGTTGTGAAACGCTCATCCGTCGTACCGTAACCGCTGGAAATCCGGCCTGGAAAACCGGCACGAGAGAAAATGAGAAACGGAAGTGCATTTACCAGTTTCGTTTGACGCTTGATCTATATGCTAATTTTCGGCTCGTTTCTCACCGGGTTTCGGGCAGCCGGGTACGTGCCGGGCGGATCGATGTAAGCAAACCCGTAAAAGGGTATATGAGAAACGGAAGTGCATTTACCAGTTTCGTTTGACGCTTGATCTATATGCTAATTTTCGGCTCGTTTCTCACCGGGTTTCGGGCAGCCGGGTACGTGCCGGGCGGATCGATGTAAGCAAACCCGTAAAAGGGTATACGGGAGCAAATAGTACGCACGCTACCGGCGAACGGGCGATGTGTCTTTTCGGTAGCACAGGCCCGGTATTTCGGGTGCAAATTAGGAATCCATTGAAGTGGGATCTGGTCCTACCGTGCTGGATAGGATATTCGGGCAAACGAGCAGGAGTGCTTCACGGGAAACCAGATTTGCAAAGTTCTACGAAGAAGTAGAGAGGATTCCGTGGCAAACCGCACAATCCGGATGGGAAAGTGTTTTCTTGACCATAGTTTACGGGGGAACTCCAACCCGTTGGAGCAGTGTGTGGGATCGTGAGCGGATTCGTTGCACCGTTTCTTGCATGTGGTTTACAAAAGCAATCGATTTGTTGAATTGAGTAATAAAAGGTGTGATTTTTTGCGTTTGATGCAATATTTAAATTAAATTTCCATCTGGAGAATTGATACGTTCCTTATGCAGGAATGAATTGGAAATCGCAGGCATTATCCTTTTATCATATGAGAGTTTTTCGTTTCGTTGGGAGATTTCAATTGTTCTTTATTGTGTTAAATAGAAGATAGTTAAATTGAAGAGAAGATTAACAATTGATCTTTCAATCTCTGAACACACTTCGAAAGCAACAAGAAATCACCAACATACTTCACCGTAGCACATAAAACTGCAAGGAACAAAACAGTTCTCACTTCATCTATTAGACATATGCTAGCCACACACACACAAACACATTGATTCCCAACCGGACCGTCTAATTGCTTTACCACGAATAACAAGCAGGATAACAATTTGACGAGCAGAAACCATTTGCTGGTCCAGAGTTAATCCTTCAATCCCGTACACGGATTCCCACCATTCGATTGGCCACAGCGAGGATACCCTCTAGGACGAACAGTGTACAGCATCACTCAGCCTCTCCTTGAAACCATGGGACACGGATCAGCTCAAATAATTGCTCCCGTACTATCCCGACCCGATTCTTCCCGGCTTGTTCCTTTTCTATTTGGAATCCCCTAATGGAGTGAACCGTTTTGTGCTACGTCGTAAGACCCATTTTCCTCCTTGTTGGGTAGCATTTTTCTGCTACCGTAGTGCCGGAGAGCTCGGCAACTAGCTACGCATCGTGCCAAAACAATGGCGTATAAAAGCTTCAAACTAGTGAAAAAAAAAATCTGATGAAAAGCGAATGTACCGTTCCGTTTATTGAACGTTTTACTTTGTTTCGAAAGGGGCTTTGGGGGCCCTTCCGGTGAGTTCCGGATGCTACCAATGCCCAAGCCCTCTTGGCGATAATCTTCGTGAAGTGCATTTTACGCGCGGTGCTAGCTGATGCTAGAGCGGGCTAAGCAACCGAGCAAATAGCAACTGGCAAAAACAAAAATCCTCTTGCTGGTGCTTCCGAGAAACAATAGAAACGAAAGATTCCGGACGCAGACGGCGTTGCTAGTGTGGAGGAACAACGCAGAAAGGTTTTGCTGGAGATGTGGAAAACCCATTTGGAATGTTTGCCGCAACACAACAGAAACGCGGAATCTCGTCCACCGGGAACGGAATTCCATCTCGGCGAAATATTCCAAAATACGCCAGAGCACGCGTCCCTGCATCGTTCGGCGCTGAGATGCTGAGGTTAAAATGGTTGGTCCAGTTGGACCATCGGGCCCGACCGAGAGGGAATAGAATTTTGTGGGTAGTGTGATGGTCTCGTTTTGCTTTACCGGAGGATTCCATTAATCGGCATAGAATGCGCAGTGGTTCCTGTTGAACGTGCACGTGCACATCGGGAATGTATGCTTGGCTCTGTAACAGAGAATGTAACAAACTTAAAAACCCAGGCAACGGAGCTATCATCAATCAGGGACAGTGGCTAGGAATGGATATGCTTTATGTATGATTTTGGTTTTAAAGTTTTGAGAACATAAATGTGGTACATAGAAATAATGGTACGAACGAAAATAGATGACACTTTGCATAGTTTAAAATAGTTGCTGTATAACCTCTACAGATCTGCTGAGCGTCTGGAAAAGTATCCAAAGTATCCAAAAGCTATTTGCAGCTTTTATTCAATATTGGATCAAGATCTATACCGCTACCAACGTACATTTGTTATGCTCTTTAATCATTTAAATATGGTAAACTTTGCTGCAAACTTGCCAATTGAAACCAAGTTGTCATGCCAACATCCTAATATAACACCGTTACGAGCGTTATGAGGTTTATTCTTAAAACCTGCTAGAGACTATTCTTCATTAAACGAAGTTCGTGCTGGCATTGTAGTCTAAGTTAGTTGCATTTGACGTAGTAATTGTACAGCTTTACAAAGTTTCTCCGAACCACACTCTTTTAACCTCAAATCATCCTAAGAGTGCTAGAGAAGATCTATTGAACTCCATGCTATGGCATCCATCTTTGTCAGCCTTATTGATCTTTCGAACAAACGACAATTTTCATGATTTTCTATGCGAAATTGATGCTGTAACACTTGTTTCCAATTCATGGGAAAGACAGTGTCCACTGTTATACTAAGTTAAGTAGTAAAACGATTGATAAGTTATTAATTCATATCAAATTCATCTTCAGGTCTGATGATTCGATGATGTTTAATGAACACCGATACTTTGTTTGATCCATTTGAACAGTGTAGTTAAAATGATGTGATTTGTGTTCAGTTCGAAAAACGTTTGCTTCTCGATATCCCCACGGTTTGAGGCTTTGGAATTCTTGTCGTTTTTGGAATAAGAGTACAGATATTGAATTTCTCCTGCGCCATAACTAAACTGTACAACAATTTATTTAATCATGTCCAGACTAATATAGACCTAATAAATGTTACTATGTTCCCAAACACTTGCCTTTATTCCCGGAATCAAGCACATGGTTCCGGTTGCACCCTTACGATTCGTTAGCAAGTAATCCGTACGCCTTTGGATTAGCATTTACACAAATGGCCTCCGGGTATTTCCATTTTCGGAAGAAACAATACGATCAAGCATGCATGCCTGTGTGTGTGTGTGTGTGAGCATAAGTGGTTACTGGTAGGCAAACAGAACAAAACAAAAAAAAAACGGGTACAAATAAAATCAAGCGTTGATCCAGTGTGTGTGCGTGGTGTTTCCGGAAGCGACCAGTGATCCAAAGCAGGATGAGCACAAGATTTACGTGGTAATGCTTCTTCCGACCGTTGGTATGGAATGCTATGTCGATCCTTCCTGACGTACCAAGTCGGGACTGTACCTTTCTCGTTCCACCGTTCAACCGTAGATACCGGGAGCCATATTTCGGATCTTGTGGGTAGCATAGGGGTGTTAGAATGGGTTCAGTGTCGTACCAGGGGAAAAAAGCTCAACCCCTTCAAGCACAGTGCGGCGGAACAGTATCTTAGCACCACACGTATCCATAATCTCTGTAGAGCGGGCCTAGCAGTCCCTTCGGGTGGTGAAGGTTAAACCAAGCAAAAGAATTTCTACACAAAAAAAAAGATGCTCCAAGGATCAAAACAGCAGAAAGCTGCACACAACCGAAAACAGTTCAATGGCATGGACGAATTCGATTTCGGGCAGTTCTTCGGAAGAAAAAAGGATCAATAAATTGGAAAATAAAATTAATATCGACAACTCAACAGACAGAGAGAGTGTGTGTGTGAGAAGGAACGAGCCTCGCCAGAATAAAAACGGTAGCGAACAGTTGCGAGGCACTTTTCGCTTGATGCCACAGCACACCCGGACGGTATCCGGTGGCACCGACACCGAAAAATATCTTCACATGTTCTATTTTCTTTGGCTCGGTGTTTTTTTTTTGGTCGACCTAACTCTAGGTCCTCGTCCATTTCGTATCGTCTAACGAATTGGGAGGAAAACCCGACATTTCTCACACGCCCGTCTGTGCATGTTCGCGGATCTCTGCCCTTCGATGTCCTTGCGGAAAGAGTCGGTAACGGTTCAGACTAGATTTCGTTGGTATAGTGGGCCAATTTCGGTTCACGCAAGCCGTTGAACTTCGCTCGGTGCTCGTGTGATGTAAGTTTATAAAATTGATTAAATGGTTGAGTGGATGTTTTTTGGATGCTGGTGAAATCGGTTGAGCAAGTGTGTGGAGTTTCAGTCCGAGCTGCCACTGTCACCGTTAGGGGGTTTTTCTTTTACCCATGGTTTATGGCATGTCAAGGAATGGCGAAAGTATGAACATAATCGAGTGATTGGGGCACACATACACAGGTAATTAAGTTATGGCCGGCAAGGATAGCAAAATAACTGTTTCCACTCTCCGTTTGCTGCGCGGAGTATGACGGCAACTCGTCAGAGAAAGAAAGAGCGAGAGAAAAAAAACCGGTTCATATAAAAATGTCAAATTTTGTTGTAGTGCCAAAATCGAAATTCCGAACGATGGGATAATTTTTCTCTCCCGGCAACCGATCAATAAGCGAAAACGGCATGCCCGATCGTCGGCAGCAACCGAAAGCGAATGTTTACTCGGAGGTCAATGGGAGTGACAGCGGGCACGGACGTAGAGTGAAAATTCAATATTGGATAGATAAATTTATTTAACTTCATAGCGATGCTGACGTTTCGGTATCGTTCCGATTTTTTCTTTTCATCCTATGTATGGGGCCGTTCGTCCGTCGAACGAACCCGGTTGCTTGTGACGCTGTAGACACCTTTCGCCGATATTAACACGAATGTTTTATCCTTTAGCGTAGTATCAGACCTGAAAACGAAAAGAAACCCATTTCGCAAAACACATCACACCGATGGGAAAGGAATGTTATGAATAGGGTTCGCTTTCGTTTTTTTTTTACTGTGTTTTTATGTTGCTTTTCTGCCAGTGAACAGGTTTTCTAGTGCCATTTGATGATGAGGCCACTGTGCTCTGTGCTCCGCTATTCATGCACTCGAGCGATGAAGCATTGCGCATCATCTGTGTGTCATGTAGCGAGCGAGTTTGTCTTTTTTTTTTTCGCTGTTGTCTAGTGTTGTTACTGTTGTCACGATCAATGATACAGCAACCGGGCTGCAAGTCACTATCGGTTAAAGCGAATCTGTGTGCCGTGAAAGTAAACACGCACAAAAACCTAATAAGGCAACGCCAAAAATGCAGATTGCAATATACGGGGAGTCGATTTTTTTTATTAGCTGGCTGGCGTATGTAGTGTCGTGTTGGGGAAGAAAAAAGATGAAGCCGATTGCACCCGCCCGCTTCGTTCCCAGCTGTTGCACCAAAAATTCAATTGCACTTTGCACAAATGCATTCGCCCGAAGCAATATCATAGCGCACAGTGCGTTAGCATCTATTCCATTTCGTAGATGAAATTTCCTTCCTCGTTTTGTTTTTTCTTCTATCTGTTATCTCCACGTGCATTGCATACGCGGAATGATTATTTTGTCGGTCCAGTTTTGTTGCTCACATAAAGCTTGCACTGTGCACAAGCAGCGAGACAGCGAGATCGAATTTAGCACTAACCGTATCGGTGGTTGGCTTTTGATCATCGCTCTGTCCCAAAATGTCGGCACGCGGTCATTTGATGCGGCACAATAATGATACACGTTTTGCTTGGCTATGCCGGATTGCACCTGCTGGTTTTAGCGGGGGGTGCGACATAAATGTTGATAAAGGCAAAAATCAAACTCAATCGCAAACGTGCATTGGCTACCCTGTGTCATGGCCGGTTTTTTCATCGTTTTCCCGCTTGTCGCGTACAGGAACGCATTTTTGTTTTTATAATTTTCTCCACCCCAAAATATACATCCTGCATAAACAAAATTATTCATTCTGTTTGCGTCTTCTATATATTTTCGATCGTATTTGTTTTGTGTTTGCGAAAAAATCAAACTTTGTGTACCGTGCGTTTTTCTCTTGCTCGCTGTGTTTGAGCTTTTTCCTTACCATTCGCTTTATGGATCCATCGATCGGGGATGCCCTGTTTTCGCGCACAAGACTACTTGCTGTCTGTTTGATTACCATACAATTCTACCTGTCCCGTCGATTTAATGCACGGTCAATTCACTTGTACAACCGCCGCGACCAACCGCCGGAAGGCAGAAGCGAGCGAGAGAAAAAGCGCAGAAAACACGTAAAACCCTGGCGTTCGAAATTCGTCAGCGAACGAACATAAATAAATACTCAATCGGCAAACACATCACATCAAACGGAAGCGAAAACAATATCCGTTTCACGAGCACATACACACACACAATGCTTGTGCGGGAAAAAGTCGATCGATGCTTCCGATCGACGCTCCGAGCAGGTTGGTCGGAATTTTTATCCGTACTACATTGCATTTTGAACCAAAAGCAAGGAAAGCAAACAACACAAACGGGCGCACCGTTACCGTGTTGTCGTTGTTACTCTAAAGCTAAAGAAAGGGAGCAAGTCAACCCCTTTAATGGTACTGTTATTATTAGCTACATTTTTTACTTGCTTACCGCTTTACTTATCTATCGATCTTTTCTTCGCTTTTCGTTTTTGCTGTTTACTTCACAGGCCCAGGATACGCTGTCCTTCTCCGTGTCGATACGGGATCGAGTTAGTGCGACCGGCATTGAGTCGGAGAATGATAACATCGTCAACGTTCCCATCACTATTATCGTGCTGGACGAAAATGATAACCCGCCAGAGTTTCAGAATGTAAGTACGGCTATTGATTACTGTTACCTTTTTTTTATTCTTTTTCCACAACTTTCTGTTTGCTGTAAGACACATTAGACAATAGTTAGGGAATAATATGATAAAGCTCAATTCTGTGATATCTTTTAGAAGAGGTCGCAAATGTATCCAATACACACATCATCAAAATTTTGGGTTAATCTGAGTTACAAAAGAGTTAAATATTTCGGAAGTTGTTGTTGAACGCAACCCGAAAACCAGGGGTCGGCAAAGATCGGCTATCAAGAAAATATTGGGAACACAATATCTGGTCACCAAGACTACCGATTTTTTTGTCGGTGTATCATCGTAGACGCTAACTAGATGCTATTTTTGTTTCCGAAAACCTTGCGATAGTTTTTTCTTCTTGATCAGTATTACCGGTATAAAGGATGCTTCTTAACAAATATTAGAACACCGCACCGTAAGGGGCGTATTTGAGCTTTACAAATTTAAGCTTTACAATTTAAATTTAAGTAAGATTATTTTGGAAAGATATATCATGACTTGGTGATCATATTAGTGTTGATCAGTCTAACAAGTGAGAAAGACATATAATTTTGAAAGAGGAATTATACAAAAACAACATGGAGTTTATAGGATTCAGCATCTAGATTGAACGTACTTAGCTATTCTCGGGCTTTTATTACAATCATTCAAAGAGGCTTTGAGGCTTCGAGTCTCATAGCAATATGGTCGGGATGACGTGACTGTTCGTCTGAAGTAACGGCAGGCAAAGAATTGGGTTTTGTCTCAAATGAAATGTGTCAAATGCGTTAATTTCATGTTACGAAAATCAATATCAACTTTTTGGGTAGAGTTGTCTGGTCCACAGATATATTCTTATTTAAGTGTCTAGCCCTTTTCCTAGAAAAGTGTGCAAACCCCTGCTGTGAACAAATATTTTATATTCTTCTCTTCTCCTTTCTTTGCCTAACGACCTGTTAAGGTCATGCCTGTCAGATTTATTGTTACCGTATAGTTGGATAGTCAGTCCTCACTATGAGGGAACGGCCCAGATGAGACTTGAACCCCGGTCCTGCCGTGTGAAGACCGGCGCCGCTGTCGCATCACCACCGGGCCGCCCCTTAGATGATTCTTATAAAATTATTTATAAACATAAAATTAGATGGAAAGGAAAGAAGAGCTCAGTCACACAATTTTTGTTAAACTAACATCAGTAGCATACCTTCAAATTTGTCAGCAAATCAGCTGAAACGCTAAATAAGTTATGTACCGGTTTCCGGTAGTAAATCAGTAAGTTTTGCTTCTGGCACGTGTTACGTTGCCATGGGAATTTTATTTATATTACTCCTTTTTTTCTTCTTCCACCAGTGATTTCTGTTATCCATCTATCACTTTTCCATTTCTTTTTTGTATCACTGTCCCATTCTATCATCGTAACTTTCGCGTTAGTTTTCGGTTGGTGGGTGTGACAAAAAATGGCAGCCCCAGCAGCAGCAGTTTTCCCGGGTACTCGTTAGTTCGTGAAGCTAACCACAGATATGGTTACCACCGTGCAACCGGGCGTAGGTTGCAATAGGACAGGGAGTGCGAAGAATCTCCCCGGAGCAAAAGAACACGAACGACGTTGCTGGCCGTGGACAGTGCGTTTCACCGTCCGATGCAAAGGAAATTGTTGGTTGACGAAAACAGGAACGACACCAACTGTGACGGTGAACTCATTGAAGTGAAATTAGTTTCGTGTTGTGCAATAATAAATAGGAAAAGTTTCCCATTTTAAACAATTTCAATAAACTCACCCGATCTGGTAGGATGGGTGTTGGACGTTGGTTTTTTTTTGTTTTGTTTGCCCTTTTTTGTCCTCCAGAACTATTTTGTGTGCTTGGGCTGCGTCCCCGAAACCAAAGTGTGGCGGTATTTTCCTTTGCCCCCTTACAACGTCCGGAACGAACACAAGCGCACAACGCAGCACTAAATAGAGTGATGCTCAGGCCAGTGCACAGGAGAGCAGTATTATATGCTCGGGATGATTAATCTCTTTTTTCGACCTTCGTTCGCCGTCCGGTCGGTGAACGTCGGTCTGTGGCACACTGTGGTCGAACCCGAGAAACAGAAGCAAGGAATCTCCGCCCGTCCGGAGAAGATTGTAACCCGGTTCGGTATTTCGAACTAATTTAAACTTTGGAATGCAAACATTTTACACTCCACCGAGGATGCTCGGTTCGTTCGATTGGACCTTCCGGTTCGGTTACCATTCGCCCGACAGCTTCCAGTGTCCAGCAGCTGCGGTGTTCCGCCCAGGGGATTGGGGTTGGTTTACTTTGCTCCGGAATGTGAAGCCCAACGTTGGGAGTACGGGTAATGAGGGTCAGCAATTAAGCGCAACGTGCGGCAGGGTCGAATTGAATTGTAATTTTAATGGAAAAGATTGTAATCCCAAATGGACGCTCGTTTTTCATGTTTGTTTTTGTTTTACAACTCTCCCGGCACCATCTGCCGTAGGTACCGTACGAGACGGAAGTGCTGGAAAATGCTCTGCCGGGCACGACCATATTTGACGGCATTCTTGTGACGGACCGGGACACCGTAGGCGAGAATCTGGATGTTTCGTGCATTCCACAGCCACAGAATCCGGACGCGTGTGAAAAGTTTGCCATCGAGGTGACGGAGAGCCAGCAGGATCGGTTGACGGCGGCGGTAGTGTTGAAGCAACCGCTCGACTACAACGAGCGGATGATCTATCAGGTGTTGCTGGATGCAAGCGACGGGCTGTACAATGCATCGGCCGGGCTAGAGATTCACGTGCGCGATGTTCAGAATGCACCGCCCGTATTCCAGGGTTCGCTGGCGGCAGTGATCAACGAGGACAGTCCTATCGGAACGCTGGTGATGGTGATCCAAGCGAGGGACGGTGATCGAGGCCAACCGAGAAAGATAGTTTACGAGCTGGTGACGAATCCGATGGATTACTTCCTGCTGGACAAACATACCGGCGAGCTGCGGACGGCCAAACCGCTTGACAAGGAAGCCCTGCCGGATGACACCGGTCTCATCATACTCACGGTCAAAGCTCGCGAAGTTGTAGACGGTGTGCCGGGCAACGATAACCTTACGGTCGCCACCACGCAAGCATCGATTACGATTCGCGACGTGAACGATTCGCCGCCCATGTTCAACAAAACCGAGTACTTTGTGTCGCTGTCGGAAAACACGGCCCCCGGCACGCCGCTACCGCTCGAGATCAGTGTGCGCGACCCGGACGTGGGTGAGAATGCGGAATTTTCGCTGCGCCTCAACGACGTGTCGAACGTGTTCGACGTGGAACCGAAGCTGGTTACGGGCTCATCGCAGATAAGCATTCGCGTCGCTAATGGCACACTCGACTACGAGAATCCGAACCAGCGCAAGTTCATCGTGCTGCTGATAGCGGAGGAGACCAAAACGAACCCGAAGCTATCGTCGACGGCCACGCTGACCGTGTCCATAACGGATGCGAACGATAATCGGCCCACATTCGAGCAGGACTCTTATTCCACGACCGTCTCCGAGACGGCACATCCGGGCCATCTGATAACGACGATCACGGCGAGGGATCTCGATTCGGGCCTGTACGGTGATCAGGGCATACGGTACTCACTGTCCGGTACGGGATCGGAGCTGTTCTCCGTCGACGCCATAACCGGTGCCATCTCGGTAGCCGACTGTCCGGCGGCGGCCGTGAGACTGCCGGCAGGTGGACCGGTGGTACGACGCCGTCGACAAATACCGACCCTGTCCGATCTGCAGCACGACTATCCGGACCGGAATCAGCCGAATGCGTCGGCCCGGGGCATCGAGTACATGACGTACCGCATTGTCAACAGTGGCGAATCGAACGAATTTCACGACGTCAACGTAATCGCACCGCCAACGATTTCGACACTGTACGACAGCTTCGAAACGACCACTGCGGACCAGCTGGACCAGCGTACGGACGACCTGCCGACCACGGTCCGCATTGAACCGTTGCACACGAACGACATACAACACCCCCGGCAACCGATTGGTCCCGGCAAAGCGCCCTGTTTAGATTACGAAACGCAATCGGTATACTACCTTTCGTACCGTGCCACCGACGATGAAGGCCGGGGACAAACATCCGTCGTATCGGTGCGCATCAGTTTGCTCGATGCGAACGATTCGCCGCCCGTGTGCGAAAGCCCACTCTATCGGGCGTCGGTCGACGAAGGGGCTACGGTGTTCGAGCCACCGCTCATCATACGGGCCCGGGATCCGGATGTCGTTTCCGAAATCAACTACCGGTAAGTAGTCGCCCATTTTGATTGGTTGCCGGAATCGCATACATCGGATTCAATCTATTTACTCGAAAATCGGTTCCCTGTCCACAGCATCATCGGCAACGAGGCCGTCACACGCCATTTCGAAATCGATAAACGCACCGGTCAGCTAACGATATCGAAATCGGTTGCGCTCGACGTGAACCATCTGAAGTCGGAAAACGTGTTCTTTGGTGTTGAGGTGAGTCTAGCGAGCTATTCTGCCCTAACCTAATGGTCCCGCCGGTCGGTGCTGTTAACGTGGCCGGTGCCGTACGAGTCACGAGTGCATACCGCAGTCCCTGCCGAACCATTACTATATCTAATTAGAAATTCCTCTTGATTAACATTTTCTGCACGGTCGTTTGAACATAACCCGGCTCGAATGCACCAGCCAGCACCGGGTGAAGTGTGAACGAACGCACTAGGTGCCGAGGGCATTGGGCAACGCTAGCGAAGGGAAAAACTCGATAATACCTTTGCATCCTTTGGATCGAATTGAACTATTTCTCTAACCTCGCTCTCTTTTTCTCTTCTTTCCTCCGCCCACCGTTAGGCTACCGACGGGCTGTACACGCCGCTCTGCAATGTGAACATCACCATCCGAGACGTTAATAACCACGCACCACAGTTTGCACGGGAAAACTATCTTACCTCGATCGAGGAAAACTTTCCAATCGGTAAGTTCGAATCGCAACGCGCTGTCGTCCTTTGCGACGGTCCTAGTGAACCGGTTGCCACGAAGGCGGTTGTAATGGCGGTCCATAATAATGGTACCGGTGATGAGAAAACAGTAGTGAAGTTTCCCCACGACATCGGGTGCCGGAAACCAGTGGTCTCGGTCAAAGTATTTAAGTTCACTCTGTCTGGTGTTTGTCATTGTGGAAAGTTTTCACCAGTGCTTATTGTGTGCAGCCATCAGGAGAACTTGAAGCCCTGTCCCAGCTGTGTACGAGTGGCTGGCAATGTACGCGTGCAATGGTTGATAGTTTGCGAGACGAGTCGCTCCCGTAGTTTCAGCAAACTAGTTTCAGCAAACACACACATGCTCACACAAATTGGAGCTCGCTTATCGAAGTATCGATTATCGAGCTTTTACCTTACGGTGAATGAAATTGGCGGTTACAGTGCGCCCGCTGCTACTAGATGAATTTGTAAACAACTTAAGTTTGCCAACATTTTCGGTCCCGACCTTCGCCTTTCCGTTACGTACGGCTTAAATCCTGTTGGACTTTCTTCATCAAAGAACTCGTCAAAAGATATTAATCCTATCGAAACGTTATTGGATGGTTTGTGGTTCGGCTGTTGCTGTGACGAGCTGCTGGCCGCAAGTATCGATCGAGATTTATCTCTCTGTCTCTCGGTCTCACGAACCGAACCTCACCGCTCGAACCAATTTCCCTCCGTACCCGGGTGCGTTCCGGTTGTGCGGTTGATGCTAAAAGTAGAGTCAAGTTTATTTAACATCAACGTTTCTCGGATATTATGTCTGATCGACGGATGCGTATCGCATTCCCGAGTGACTGTGCCAGTGCTCAGCAGCATTTGGCATCAATACAACCCGCCGGCAGCGATTGCGTTGAAAGCAGCGTACCAAATACGATTTTCATAACTTTTCCAGTGTGTGTGTGTTACAGCCAACATTTGTCGTCATTTGTTGTATGATCTGTTACAACCTGTGGCCAACACTGTGCGCTGTAGTTTATTCGGTAGTTTAGTAATGTTAACATCATATCGACCGTTGTTTACACATAAATTTAACCCATTTCACATTTACCCCTCTTGCTGCATACGTAATCCAAATAATTGATTTTATTGTTCTCTTGTTCTGCTTCACGCTCGCAATTTTCCAGGAACCATAGTGGAGCGCCTACAAGCCATCGATTTGGATACTGGTATAAATGCGGAGATCAGGTAAATTTTAAATTTCGTTTACACCACACTTCCCGAACCGCATCCTGTGCACACTGTATAAAGGGGTAGATTTGTTTCCCATCTAGAGCCGGAATCGATCCGAAACCCCTGTGAAGACCTATAACCAATTTTCGATCGATTCTACCGGCTTCTATCGGGTTGGGTAAACCGGGCTCGGCTTGTCGTTTGTGCACTGGTTCGAAAGCTATAAAAATAAATTTTTAGAATAACTTGATTATTTTATCCTGCTTTACCCATGTTTTCTACCCGCCCTTGCAGCGGAAGCAAGGGGTGAGATTTGTTTCGTGCTCGTGCCACCGTACTATTACCAAGGAACGGGATGGCACGGGACTGAGAAACGGCATGAGAACGGAAGACGCTGGTTGGAAGCTGATGGGGCGGCCGGAACGCTCAGAGAAAATCGTTCGATCATGAACGGAAGCGATCCAATCACGGAGATGTCTGGTCGGAGGGCATTGGGAAAAAAAGGTTACGCCTGTAAATGCGAATATATGACCTAAACCTTTCCTTGTTTTACCTTTATTTATTCATACTGTAGCTCCATAGCCGATGCTACTTCATCGATGCTTTTCAATTTCTCCACCCATCCCGGGTTGCTGTTGCGGGTTCCGGGTTCGGTTGCAAAACGACATCAATGTCCATTTTATTCGCTTCCGCCTCCCGACCTCCTGACACCGAACTCCTGTAGGTTTGAAGCTTTTGCTCAGGGATGCATGAGCATTACCGGCAGCGCCACCATCATACCCTTGGTACCGTTGGGGTGGCCCTGGTGAACGACAACCATGATGATGGTTATGATGATGAAGATGATGGTGTTTATTGCAAATGGGAAAGTTCATGGAATTGATTACACTGTGAAGAAAACATAGAATTCAAGGAAAATGGTTGGAACATCCGTTAAATACTCATTCCGGCCGTTCAACGGTTTAATGCTGCAGTTGAACAATATTTTCATTCGTGGCAATCGTTGAGCCTTCCTTTTCTCTTGTGCTGCTCCAATGTTGTCTTAATCTTGTTTTGATTAGCTTGAATAGCTGGAATTTTTGAAATTGTTATTGCGCGTTGGATCTTGAAAATGAAACCATATTTAAGGAGCTTATAAAATTTAATAAATAATATCAATGAAATTTGAAGTTAAAGAGGTTTGTTTTACACAATTTCGTGAAGCAATATCAGGGTTACGATTGGTACATCTCACCAGCAATTCGTTTCCGAAACGACATCATGCAACCGTTTGTGAAATTAATACGAATCGTACAAGTTAACCCGTGTTTCATATATTTATACGTTTCAACATGTTTCGACTCTTTGCTAACTGAACACAATCCGGTTTTCCCGGTACAAGTGAAAACACGCATTTCACCACTCAGTGCTTGGGAAAGCGGACAGCATCAAGCTGGTGGACGTGGTTACCGAAGCTCGAGCATATCGATTCCGCTGTTGCAGTTGTTGTAAAATCAATTCTCATTGGAAAAAGGCTGCATAATATTGTTGTATTCTACCCTGTTGGTCAAACGGACCAGGGTTTGCCGTGGGAAATTGGCCAAAAATAGAAAAGAAGAGATGGGAAGTAGGTAGCGGGGAACAAAAATACATGTACTACTACTCAAACTACAAAACAAGGAAACCAATGTACGCCCGAACCCATCGCGGACCACGCGAATCGGAAAAGTTGTCCGAAAAAATGTACGCGGTAGGTGCACCGAAGCTTCGCATAATTGAGTGGGACCAATCAAACCAGAGCACAAGAGAGCAAGAGAATGAGAGGGAAGTCGACGCGTGTTATAGGGTGCAACTACACAGGGAAAAGGACGCAAGTACAGTTCGCCACTGAAACTGGCAGGTATATCGGTAGTCGCCGTTTTCCTCGCGATAAGCCCACTCGTACCGGGGGTTTTGTTCGCATAAATTACGTTAAATTTTAATCAAATTCTTGTTTAGATTTACGAGAAATGGAGCAAATTGAACGCTTCGCGAAAGGATTTTCCTGCGAGCGCCGGCCAGTTTCCGAAAAATGCCGATCATAAAGGGGGGATAAATCTTTGCTGGGCAACAGCCGGTACCGAGTGGGGAGTGGTGGAGGCTGAACCAGTAGAATTACCAGGTTAAATAAGATTAAAGCCGATGGGGAGGAAGAATGAAACTTTTTGCTCTCATCGCAACACTTTTCATCCTTGACCGTCGACCTTGTTGGAGTTTGCGTTTTGATTAGCTGGGAAGCTTGAAAGCTTTCCCGTTGGCCCAGCGAAGAACCTTAGGCGATGGTTGGGCTTTAGATAATATCATTTAATGCGAGAACTTGAAACTGCAACTGCGTGAAGATGAAGCGCGCTCGGACAAGGACAGGTTTGGCGTTCTGATGGGCAAACCATGTCCGACGGTGGTTCTTTGCGGAGATAATGTAACAGTTTTTTTATAGCTTCTGTAGCAAGGGTTAAATTAACAGCAGCTTTTAGTGATAAAAAATGGATGTTTCGGCTTTTCTGAAGCGAATTGTGCAGTAGTGAACTTCGTCGTTAAATCCGTGCACGGTGTGAAACATAAATGAACAAGGACAGGTTTGGCGTTCTGATGGGCAAACCATGTCCGACGGTGGTTCTTTGCGGAGATAATGTTACAGTTTTTTTATAGCTTCTGTAGCAAGGGTTAAATTAACAGCAGCTTTTAGTGGTAAAAAATGGATGTTTCGGCTCTTCTGAAGCGAATTGTGCAGTAGTGAACTTCGTCGTTAAATCCGTGCACGGTGTGAAACATAAAGCTTCCCCGTCCAGTTTCCAATTTTTGTAGCCGATCGATGCTTAGGAATTATTCTGTGCGGTGAATAATATTCTTTCCGTGCTGCAACCTCAGATCATTAATTAGACCAGTTTTCAAAGAAGGGGCGTAGCATTTTTTTCCCCTTGCTCCGTGCCTGTGTTCGTTTGCTTAGCTTTCCCTGTTTGCGCCGATGAAGCAAAGTCCCGAATAAGAAATGCCCGGCACATCATGTTGAATTTTAATTAGGCCAGAACAGCACAGAAATCTGCTCATTAAATATGCAAACGATTTCGGCACAAGTCGATTTGAAATTCGCTACTCACTTTCAATTTGCAGACGCTCCCTTACACTCTAATTGCATTCGCTAATGTAATAAAGGTGAAGATCGGTAATTTTCTTAGCGTGGTCCCGCCTTTCTGGCCACATTTTCGCGCACGCAGAAAAAAGGTTCGTCGGAAGAGGTAGAATCCAACCGATACACAGACCAGCTTTACTGTTTATTTGCTTTGATTGGAGTGGTTAATTTTTCGTTTCGTTTTTCTCTTGTCCCCTTGGTGCTACCTCCCCTACCAGGTATCGCATCCAGCAAGGTAGCTTCGATGACTTTACCATCGACAATGCGACCGGCGTGGTGAGCATTGCTCGCAAGCTGGACTTCGATCGGCGCAACACGTACCAGATGGAGATCGTGGCCTCGGATTCCGGCACACCGAGCCTGTCCGGTACGACGATGCTGACGGTGAGCATTATCAACAGCAACGATAAGGCACCGTACTTTACGCCGACAACGCAACGGGCCGAGGTGAGCGAAGATGCACCGATTGGGACGCTTGTGCACACGCTGGTGGCGGTCGATCCGGATGTGGCGTCCAGCGAATCGCTCGATTATGCTGCAACCGAACCGATAACGGCGGTGGACAAGAATGGCAAGGAGGTTGGCGAGATGGAAGATTTTAAGGATATGTTTATGATCGATCGTTCCGGCAAAGTGTTTGTTAATCGGCGGTTGCTGCGGGACAGCTTTGCGGTAAGTAGTAGAGCTGCTCGGTTTTTGCCGTGCAAAAAGCTTCGATTGGTGCAGTCTATAACTTGATCGTGTCGTGTTCGTTGTTTGCTCGAAAATCCAGGTCATCCGCATCACCGTACTCGTCACGGATACGACGGCACCATCAATACAGCAGGGCGAAGGACTGCTCATCATCACGATTACGGACGTTAACGAAGAGCCACCGGTAAGTGCTTATTCTATTTATGCCGCAAATACACCCGGCCACATTCGGTGCCGGTTGCGAGTTGAAGAATGAAAGGGGAGCAAAACAAAAAAAAAAGAACGGGAACTCTACTATTTCCATTACCATGGGACAAAACATTATGAGCAGGGGATAGTGTTAGTGCTGGCACTCCACCGAGTTCAAGCGAAAAGAGAATTGCAAATGAATGAGCGTGCTGAAAATGGATGAAAGCTTGCACAGTAAAATGTCGTTGCGTGAAATTCCCGCGACGAGGCAAAATATGATCGATTGATTTGCAAATTGCATAACGATATCTTCCCCGTACGTGTTAGTGCTTTTAAGGAGCTGCTTTAGAGCTGCCGCCCTATCCGGTACCGTGCGTTTGGCGGCCCGTTATAAATTGTTCCGTTGCGTTGCCTTTACCGGCACCAAATGGCATCGTTGCTGGTCGGGCAAAGGAATAAAGTTCGTTAGCGTGTTGTGCAATGGGATGCACATAATTTTCACACTCGATTGGCATTAGTGCTATCCATTCCCGCGGGTATGTAGCGTCACATAAAAGTTAGTGAGCGCTCGCGCAGCAGGAGCAACACATTTGCAGCAAAATGGATCACTCTCGTACGTCGGTGCATAATGGGTACGGGATGTGATAGTTGCTTTCTTCTTTTTCTTTTTTCCTATCCCATCGCTAACACTCGAAGCGTATCGTGATGCTGGCTTTCAATATGTTTCCCGGAAATGCCGGAAATATACAATGTATAGCGATTTTTACTATGGGACTCACACATACTGCCGAGCTGCGTTGGTACTTTGGATGAGTTTTGTTGAAATACGAATGGCTGGAAGGATCATCAAGCACCGAGGCAAAGCATGGGCATACACACTGCACATGCTCGGTGCGCTCTACCGAGTTGTTTGCAATTATGAATGGCTTTAAATATTGCAAAGTTGTATTGCGCTTTCGGTATAATATTTATGAGAGCATTTTGGGAGTTTGCAATAGTAAAACGGACGGTGCTAAAGTCTAATGATTTTGCTTTCAAAATAATTAAAGAGTACTAACGTACATTAAACGTTACACAACATTAATGTGCATTTATGAGTTTCTTTCGTAGATTTTCGTAAATTTCGATGTAATATTACATGTAACTTTACAAAAACACAAACAGGGCAAAGAGACTTAACAGTTTAAGCTGTAGTTCCTTTTGTTAACTTTTGCTTTAACGCATTGCGTTGAGTTTCTAGAGAGTTTCACTTCTGGAAGCTTTCTTGTTCAAGCTTAGTCAGTGCTGAATATGGAACTGACATTCTTTTTTGGCGTTGGTCTCTGTTATGCTTCTGACAATGTCTTGCCGCGCAAGGTGTTCACATCGACAGATAAGTTATAGGCCTTGTGTGGCTTGAAACAACGTTTAAGTGAAAAGCCATTTGTTTGGAATAAAGGTAGGGTCGAGTCGCTGCCTTATCACAGATAACACACCTAACCATTGTTGAATTAATTGTTACTATTTGTATTTTCCCTTTTTAAATGTCTTGTTTTATTATACTTTAGCTCTGATTCTGCGGAATTTGTAAAATTATTTAGTTTTAGCTGACTTTAAAATCTGTGTTCCTAAAAGCAATATGGAAAATTAAAAGTTTTGGTATGATTCAGTAACATTTATTTTAGATTTCCTTTGTTTTCCCCAATCGAAACTTTTCTTCAGTGCTTTATTTGTATGTTTAATAACTTGATTTTTTTTCCTGTTTTTGTTGCTACTATTGTTTCGATTGTTTTTATTGCAAGTTTTCATTTTTGAAATGTATGTTACTCATATTTTAGTAATGTACAATTCCTTACAAATGGTTTGCAATTGCTCTAAAGCGATTCTGACCATTTCATTTTAAATCTTGGTTAATTGTATCTATTTGTTCAAGCTCATGATAGAAAAACAAGAACATTTTAAAAGCAAGATGAATGTACACAAATGTTTTCAATTGCCCGTGTCCGTCTACGACTGTCCTAGTGCTTTAAAAGATAGGTTCTTTGAAAATGGTGCTTGCTTCATAACAAAAACTGAAACCTTTCAACTATTTTTATGCGCCACGTGCTGTTACAGCTGCGCTACAGTGAAGCCCGTTCACATTCCCATCTTCAGCTGCGTGTAATGAAGTCCGCTTAAGTTCACGCGGATTGTTTTAATGTACGGTAGCTCGTTTTTATCGTAGGGTTCCATTTTTGTGTCTTGTGCACTGCGAATAGCACACCAGCGAAATGGACATGCTGCACCGAAGTCTAATGCAAGTTTATGTACAATTATAAGAAGAAAAAAATACCGATCTCCCACGAACATAGAGCACGACCAGGCACCATATAATGAAGCAATTTATTCCCGACGCAGTGGTTTACGCCGTCTTGTTGCCACTCGCCATCGGAAAACGGGAACATTCCGTTTTCTCACCATTTCTCATTTCACCGGAAGCGTTTTCGGCAGGGGTGATGGGGCCGACTGGTGGCGGTACCCTTCAACATGAACATTCCACAGGGAAAGAAAAATTGCATCGCTTTTCGCTTCATCTCGCTGTTTTGGGATTTTTTTTTCTCATCTTCCCGCGTGTTTGTTTCGCTTACCCTCTAACGGACGCAACATTGGTTTCCTGCTGTGTATATCGCCACGTGGTGGCAATGATGAACTCTTCGCAGCAGCGGATTTTGCGCCATCTCGACGAATTATGAGAAAATATCCAAACGTCTAGCAACAACCTCCACCTGCTCCCCCAACCCAATCCTGATAGTGTACACGCGTCTAGTGCACAGCCGAGCGTTGGGAAGGGTCTGCTTGATCCATGTGGCACACTTGACGCCAGGCAGGGGCAGGGTTTACGTTTGCATGGTTTTAAAAACATCCGACCCGTGCCCGTTCTTGCGTGCTCTATTAAGACTGTATCAAGACAAATCGCGTCTCCGCGATCTTTCCAGCCAGCGTCCAGCGTCGGAGCGTTCGCAAGGGTTTACGGTGAAGATGCTGTCATCTTCAGCGGGTGGAAATGAAAAAGCTACCGCCAAACGAAGATACTATGCAGGATATGCTACGCCCCCCCCCCTCCCCCTACTCCCAAGCGTTGGTGAACCCATTAAAGTGGAACGTGATAGCGCACAAGGTTCTCCTTTTTACTCGGAAAGGATTTGTCCGTCGCATGACTTCCACGCGGTGATGATACCGGAGCGTAAGAAGTCAGATTGTCTGCGTAGGGTTATTTTCTTCTTTTTCACTGCTTTTCGCTGCTGACTTTTCACACTCTGGCACCTTTCGAGATCGTGCCTGGCTCTTGGTTGCTATGGCTGCAGTGCTGTGAGGTTGATTTTTTTCTGTCCCGCTCTCGAGCGTTGTTGTTTCAGTTGAGCTAAATTAAACCAATGACATCGAGAAGCATCCCTTCTAAGTGACTCTTGAGCATTTCCCTAACCGAGGTTACTTCACACCACTTCCGTTAATTACTGCTTCGGTCAGAGGTTACTGGTTAGTGGTGGGAGAAAGAGTGAGAGAGAGAGACCGGGCAAGCGAAAGTACACTTAACAAGGATGGCACACGTAAAATGGCGTATCCGTAAAGCCAAAAATGCTCTCATAAGGAGGTATGGCAAAACCGACGACAACGTTCGCTCCGCTGACGCATGAAAATTGTGCCAGAATGTGCAGCAGTGTTATGACACAGGTGAAAAGTCTTATTATGGGTTGAGTAGTGAGGATAGCTGCCGCATGGCAACCGGCTTGCCATAATCTTCCTGTGTCGCTTGTGCCTGTGCCACGGGTTAATATGTTAAAGTGTCTTCCAGCAGGATCGAAGCATATGTGTGCAGTGATGCAATCTCACGAAGAGCAGAAGGTATCACATTGCACAACTGTACATGTACAGTTGATCAGAATATACTTTTGCACCACCGTTGATCTCTCGACGTGATAAGGCACACTGCGAATATCATCAGCAGTGGAACACAATGCGGAGTCTCAGCGGAGGTTTTTCTTAATTTTTCTCGGAATAGTTGAAAGTGAGCGAAGATGAATACATTGCCAGTAGCAAATAGTTCCGTACCACTAGGGTGCAACCGAGCAAGGAAGCGAAGGAATTAAGCTTTCCCATTTATTCACGAACCGGGTTCCTTTCCCATATCAAAGGACGGAAGGCGTGTTGCTTCATATCTAAAGGCTTACGATTTTAAGAACATTGTCTTCAGGCTGGTTGCTTCCGCAACCGCAGCCGATGGGCGTACTGCCAAGCAATCGGGAATAACAGATCTCCCTTCTTTCAGAGTACTAATCTAGCGCTTTATGAAACGTACGAAGCACATAACCATCATACCGGCATCAGCGCCAACCAACCCGAAGAGTCGTCTTTCATCGACATTCTGTAATTAATTCAAACAAAACTCTCGTGAGCTTTTCCGATTCCGAATGCTCCAGTGTCTGCTCTATGGACACATTTGTGTGGCAGCCACATTTATGCGTTGGTAGAATAATGGGCTGGGGCGTTGTACCTCTGGGGTAAAAATCTATCCCAAAATCCCAAACGCCTTCCAGTGGGACCATCGGCAAACGAAGAGTTTGAGTAATGCGCCCCGTTTTGTGGCTGCAAAATGTTCGCTGGGCTTCGAGGTGGTGCGTGTGGTATGGTCGGGGCCACATTTTCCATCAAGTCGTTTGCTTCGGCAATGGTCAAGGGGGCGGACGGAAACGATCAGCATGGTGAAAAGCACGACCCATTCTGACCAAGAACAAAAGCAGTAAGATGAGGGCATTTTAATTATAATACGATTATGGGCTTTACCCGTTTGGTGAGGCTCGTTCGGCTTTTGAATCGTACCTCGTGCACCTAACCCGTACTCGGATATGAGGTTTTTGGAATGTGCCAGAGGATATTAGAAAGGCGCACCATTCTAGGGCTAGGGTTAAAATTTCAATTGATCCTTTGCATACCCATACGCGCACACACACACAAGTGACTGCTGGGTGTCCGTCAGAACCATTCAGAGGTGAATAATTAATGCTCTCGTTCACAAGTTCTTCCCATTCAGCACAGGAAGCCACCATGGATGGATGGTTTTTGTGCAAATCAGTACAAATAATGGAATTTTCTTAAAAACCCATCTATACCCATGAGCATCGTATCCCGACGTTACCCACATCACCATGTCCTGTGTGCTGTGAGCCGAATGTGTGTAACGATGTGCGGATGGGAAACTCTCGTACGTACAAGGTCGCTCGATTTACGTCGTGTCACTTTTAATTGCCATATCGCAGTGTGGTTTTCCATTCAATCCGCTCGTGGTATCTGCTAGGGAAATATAATTCCTCCATTCCCAACGGTATAAACCCACTCACATACACGCACGCGCACATACACACCCATCAAGGCATCACATTAATAATTATGAAATCATCTCTGCAGCTCTGTTGCTAATCCATTTAAAATTAGCAGCGATAAAAGCCGAACATACAACCCTCATAAAACTCGTGTCTCGCTTTGTTGTGTGTGTCTGTATTCCTTTGCCCTGCCCAAAGCCACTCGATTTAAAGTCAAACTAAAGCCACCGGGAAACCGGCAGCTTACTTGATACAGTCCCGTACGGGCCCATCACAACATGGCACACGCTCCCACGAGACACAAAACTCGATCGGTTTTCGGGCGTCCGTGGGAATGGAATGTGACGGGAAGTTTGAAGGATCTAATTTGTTGCCACTGCTGCAAAACTACTTCACCGTGTCAAGCGTACCGTTGGCTTCGTTCGCGCTGGTTCGCACTGGGACTGGGCCCGTGTCCCAAATCCGATCAAATCCTACTTTGAAATCCCGCACAAAGAAGGCCAGAATGTCACTGCCATCCGCGAGACACATCCCGGCATTATGGCAAGGTTTTGCAGCGCTGGCAGCATTGGAAGATGGTGCTACTGGTGGCATTTTTGGCAATAAGTGAGTTAATATATTTCGTGGAACGTGCGTGCCCGCTCCGTCCGACTATCGAGTGTATCATTTGCATAAATGATAAGGCAATTATCAGTGTTTAACAGCGTTTTGGGTAGGTCGCCGGTGACTGTGAGCGGCACTGGTTGTGCTTGCCGTGAATGGCGAATGGCGCTGAAGTAGGCATTATTAGTTCAAGCTAGAGTTTACTGTCCACCGGCGCACTGGTTTCGGTAGCGGTGGAACTGTTGCCGAGGTGCTTTTGGGGTTGAATTTTCAATCATGATCGGAATGGTGTAGAAGCATAGCTTTAAAAGTGTTATAGATAACAATATTCATTAAAGATAGCGTTGAAAGCAGCGTTAAGCTTGGCGACAAAAAAGACTAGGCGTCTCCATTGTGTTTACGATGAGATATTATTTTGTGAAATGAATCAACTACGTGCTGTGGTAGTACAAAATAAATAAATAAAATGGTAGTATGAATGGTTTAAATTATCTTTTCCATCAATTTATTTTCATGATAATGCTTCTGAAATTAAATGTTTAAGGGCTTTACTTGAATGACGAATGAATGATTTATTTTACATTCTATGTTCTGTTGTCTTTGGGTAGCAAATCGATTCAAAACAATCCATTCCGTTTAGAATGCAGCTCCAAACAGGATTCGCGCTCAAAATGCTGTTTATTTAAAAAGATTTCCACCATTCACATTTTATTATTCTCAATCGGTCGTTTTCACATTCGAAACGATTTGTTTTTTCAATGGCCAAAAAACGAAAAGAAATCCCATCGCATCTCCGCTCAGCTCAGCAAAACCCATCCCGGACAAATCGTTTCGATGATTTACTTCCGCTGCAAATGCAAATCACAATGCTGTCAATTCCGTCCGGAAAAACAAAACTGTCGTTACCCGACGATGAGTCGTGTTTTCTCAGCACTGTTGCTATTCCCAGCCCACCCGAGCACAAGGATTGCCGGAGGAATGATCTTCTCCTGGCCTTTCCCGGTGCCTTTTGTGCAACAACGTGCACGGGGCTGTCTTTTCAATGGTGTGGCACATACAAATGGCAAAAACAGTGCTGCACTGTTCGCATATTTGCTACACCGACGAACTGCCCGGAGTGTCGGGGACGGAAAACTTAACGGAAGGAGACACATTGCATCCAGCAGCGGTTGGATGTTCTCATCGTGTCAAGTGAACAATCTTTGTAGCAGCTAGCCGGTTTTTTATTCTCCAAACCAGTAACCGGCACCCGGTGATGAATTGTGAAACTCCCCGTAGATTTCCCGGTATCGGTTGGAAGACATTCCCGGAAACATGTCGTTCCGAGCCGAACCATCAACAACTGACGGGTTGACGAAAACATTGAACAGAACCATGCTTTTGACGCTGCGAAGAATGGCTTTGCTGATGTACTTTATACAGACGTCCGGTTTTGGACCACTTCTTTGTAAGCAGGATGTTCGGCATCGTGGTACTGGGAAAGTCACAGAAGAATGTTAACTCATCGAAAATTGCTGAGAATGCTTCTGAGCGATATTTGTGGCTGGGTGTGATTGAATTGTACAAATATTTCCATTTCCCGCGCTAAAGTTGTATGCTTACGTTAACTGATCCCACATAAAACATTGTTTTGATCCCTTTTTAATTTGTGTTGAGATATCAACTGCAGACTGTCGGTGATGGAATGGAACAGTGTTAAAATACAACGCAAAACTCAATACATCTTGCGGTCCACCCGCAAGCTAGTGCCCGAGACATTCCAACCATTGGTGCATACACTTTGCTGTGGTTTACAATGCAACCCAGCCAACTGGTCCGGGCTGTTCCTTGATTTATGCCACCGTCCGTGTGCTCGTTTATTTGTGATAGCTTTCCGCAACCCAATGCCGGCGTCGGCTACACCGACCAAAGCAAAGAGACTTTTTCTTCGGCACCAGTGCTACCGGGTGCTGCGGTACCGTCCGAAGCATGTCTTGGGCGACATTCTCGTAGCGGCGTGCGTGCGTATGTGTGGTACCGCATATTCCTTGCCATTCCGTCACAGTCTGCTTGATGGCTTTTCCAGGCCATTATTCACAGTTTATTGCTGTCAGCAGAGGCACAATGATGACAACGATCGTGTGCGGGTTTCTGTGCGAAGTTTTCCCCGAATCGATAGCAAACAGGCTGGGAACCTTGCCGCCCTCACCGGTATGCCTATCGTAACTGGGCCACTCGTACGGATGAGCACACATCAGCTAAAGCCGTACCATCGTTTGCAGCAGGTATTCTTCCACTGTGAAGGCACAAACCACCGACAACGACCACCGACTACCGGTAAATGAGGCATGCATGTATGCATGCATAAATTTGAGTTGAAATTTATTATATTACTTAAGGTGACGCCTACATTTCAACCATTTGTCAATCCATCTTTGATGCATTCCATTACACTGCCACCGCGCCACGTACCAGGAAGTCTAATTCCGTCTTTCGCTTTCGATCTTCTCGTTCCATGATCGGCACCATCGACCATCGGCAGCTCTTTGCATCGCCCTGGACACCGGAGAATCCCCACTATCGCTACCAGGTGGTTGAAGAGCAACCAATCGGCACCATCCTGACGACGGTGCAAGCAACAGATGCCGACTCAACGATTGCCGAATACCGGATGACGGAGAACAGCTTTTTCGAGATTCACAACACCACAGGTAAGAGTCCGCTCGGCCTTCCGAGATGCGTTTAACTAAGTGTCCTTGTGCTAAACAAGCCGACTCTCGACGAGACAAAGCGACTGCTGGCGCTACACTAGAACACAGCCACAAAGTCGAACGGGAACGAGTGACAAACATAACACCACTTCGCCAGAATATGGGTGGGATGGGGCTATATTGATTCTTGACAAAGCTTACCGTGTCTTTGCCATTACCGGGATACAATGGCCAACCGCAGACACTATCAGTATGAGACAGGAACCATTAACAGGCCAGTGATAAGATAAGGAAATCATTCTGCGTGACTTAACGCTCGGTCAGTTGTGCGTACCTGCCTGTTGACCATTTATCGATTATTTATTGAACGCTGGCTCGGATGCACACACCGGTGAACAGCATCCTGTGCTGTGGGTGAGATTTCCTTATCACCCGACGCCCAGCACTAGAAGGTACATCGTAAATTTAGCTTCCATAATTGTCATTTGAACGTGCATCTGTTTCCTGACGCGAGTGTTTCACGAACCTTGGCAAAAGTTGAACAGAATCAATAAATTAGCAATGTATATTGCGGGCGCCAATCGACTTCCCGGACGTTCGTTGGGCGCTGAACGGGGTTAGTTAATCGGGTTAATTAGTTCCGGTTGTCCACCGGAACGCTTCACGCCGCTCAAATGTGGAACTGACGCGGTGTAATGTGACGAAGTTTGTAGCGAGAAAGAGAAAGAGAGAGAGAGAGCGAGAGTTTTGTTTATTTGACGTGTGTTAGTAATCAATTGCAACATAGATTTTGTATGAAGTTCTAGGAACTACATCGAGTGGAGGTTTTCTTGCTAAACGTAATAAAAGCTAAAGCAACAATGTTTGTTGCATACTTTATATAATCATTTGTGGCGTTCATTTGTGTTCGCTATTAGCAATAAGTGTTCTCGAATGAGGTACTCGGTTGTATATTATGACTTATTGAAATTATAATCAAAAAAAATTTCGATAAGGGACACTTTCTTACATTTGTATTTTCTTTAAATTTTTGTCGGAAGATGATATCTAATTTTTCGTTCCTTAATTATTGTGCTATACTTTTTCAACATTCATAGATTTCAATTGTCTTGATTGTTATTTTTAAATGGGTAACGAATGTCACCAGAACGATCGAATCTAGGCTATGCATACAAGATTCAAACTCTTTTCAAATGACGATGATGAACTCTATGAATGCTTAATTTGAGCCTTTTGCTCGATCGTTTTTTGTTTTAGTTATTGATCAACATTACAAAACCATGATTTCATACAAACGTGCAATCAATAGGGAAGAATAATACAAAACAATATGAGTGCATTCGAATCGTATGCTGCACCCAACCCAACGAATGCAAACAGTTCGTCTCCGGACAGCTTAATCCGTTGTAGCATTATCGACGCCACACAAAAGCCCTATCTCCGGGCTCCCATTCCGGCGATCCATAATCCCACAAAAGCATTTGTCAAACAGTCCCGTTGTTGTGCAGATTAATTTTCAATAACATACAGCCGGGTACCGTTTAGCACTCAGTTCAAAGGACGATCAAACATTGGCATACATCGGTTCGCATTGTTTCGCTTCATCACTTTGGCTAATAATTCAGCCGCTCAACTGGCGGTACAATGGTTCTTCGTCTTTCCTACCGCATTGTTGGCGCCGTGCACGGACAAAACGGAGCCAAATCGTCACCTAATCTGATGCGGCATCAACGAATTAACACGGAATCAGACGGGTGCACGGTGCAACACCTCCAACCTGATGATCCCACCGAGTGGGGATCCGGGTTGCCCATTCATGCTAAAAGTGTAATTATTTTATCATTTTAACCTCATCATACCAGCGCGGCAAATCGACCGGCACACACACACACACACACACGCTCAATAAGAGAAGTCATTCCCGGCGTATCAAACTCTAAATTGGGCAACCAGGCTCGCGCTCGTCGGCGCGATTCGAATGCTTTTCGCCCGAACAGCATAATAATGCATTTCGCAATACGCGGAAGCGGTGCGGTGCAAAACTGATAATTTATTATATTTCATTTCCGACCTGCGCGAGGCAAGTGCTAGCGCGGATGGTTGCCACAGAGTTATGAAGCGTTAATGACCAAATGCGGCAACCATCCTGCATGGCCGGACGCACATATTGTTCCGTTCGTATAAATGGTTCATACGGCATTGGCA
>KZ061962.1:167281-184928 GCA_002091835.1 Anopheles maculatus
CGCATCGACTACGAGACAGCGCCGGTGATAAAGTTCAACGTGTCCGTCGTCGATACCGGCGTTCCGCAGCTTACCTCTACCGCCCAGTTCACCGTGGATGTGGTTAACACGAACGACAACGATCCGGAGTTCGAGCAGCCGGAGTACATGTTGCAGGTGCGCGAGAACAGCCCGGTCGGTACGGTGGTGGGCGTGGTGCGGGCCCATGATGCGGATGCCGGTTTGTACGGTCAGCTGACGTACACGATCGTGGGCGATCATAGTGGCAACTTTGTGATCGATCCGGACACTGGCGCCATCACGGTACACAACGCGTCCGCCCTCGATCGGGAGGTTGAGCAGGAGGCGAGCCTGACGGCGATTGCAACGGACCGGGCGCCGGAAGGGATGAGACGGTCCACCACCGTCCCGGTACAGATACGGATACTGGACGAGAATGACAATGGGCCAACGTTTTCGCAACAGATCTACCATGCTACGGTGGCGGAGAATGCGGCACTTCATCCACCGGCGGCCATTTTGCAGGTACGTTAAGAAGCAACTGCCACCGCTTCGGGTGGCGAGACCTCAAATTGCATCCGGGGCATCATGTTTAAAGCTTGGTTTGGTTATCCTACAGGTGACGGCAACGGATCCGGACGAGGGCCCGGCAGGAGACGTCAAGTATGCGATTCTGTCGGATAATGTCGGGGGAATTTTCCGGTTGGACGCTAACTCGGGCATCCTCTATCCCGGGGCGAGTTTAATTGGAAAAAGTGGTAAGCTAATGGTGTGAAGGCGTGCAGCAAATTAGAATACTTGCAGAGTCAGGAGGAGAGGCGGACCTGGGCACACACCACCACCCGGACGTGGAAGCGCAGCGATGATGACATCGTTGCGATGGATGTGGACATGTTTATATCAATTTATTAGCCTATACCTTAATGGATGTTCAGCTCAGCCTATCACCTAACGCACCTGCGATACATTCTTTCAATAACGAAGGACGTGTGTGAATGTGTGCTAACTCTCTCTCTCTCTCTCTCTTTTTCTCGGTCTCTCGATTGTTCCGTTTCAGGCCAATACCGTATCGATATCGAGGCTCGCGATGGATTAGGTTCGGGACCGCACAACGACGCAGCCACAATAGTGATCGAAATCCAGAGCATCAATCAGCATCGTCCCGTGTTCATCATGCCGGCACTCTACAATGCCACGGTCGAAATACCGGAGGTAACAAAGCTCGGTTCCCATACAACTCGCCGTGTGTTGCCGCGGCTCACGCATCACTCAGCGACGCATAGTGTGCCGCATGTTTTGTTTTTTGTGCACCGTGTTCGGTGTGGACGTTATCCGCATCGTACCGTGTTTAATTGAGTTTTTCATTAAAATTCTATTGAAACCCTCGCCCAGACACCCTTTCGGCATGGCGCATGGTGTGAAGCCCAAACCCCGGAAAGGTGGTAATATCGTAACGGGTGTTGCGTCACATGCATTCCGTGGTGTCGATATCGCGCGGTTTAAATTAAAACGTTCAATTCGAACGGCGCACATGAGAGTGCGGGTCCTTGTTGTGTGGCTGCTTCCTGTGGAGGTGCAATGCATACGCGCAAGGAGTGGAAGCTGTTGGGAGCTTGGCAAAGCTTATTGAATGTTGCAAAATGTGGAATGAACATCCAGACGGGGTGTCATGTTGAGGTGCATTGTACCTTTGAGTTCAGAATAATTTCAATTCTGATGAACTGAATTCATTAATCCCGAAGTTCTTGAAATGGCTTTGTTTTGGGTGACGTAGTGAAACACATACCTCATGTCCGGTGGATTTCATTAACAGTTTAAGGACAGTTTTTTTTGTATATTTTTTATTAAATTCAGCGATGTACCGTGACGCAAGAATTCTATTATAAGTAACACAATGTTTCCTCATCGATAGACAGTAGATAATAATTGCCTGTCTTCGTTTCCATTGTAGAATCTTGCCACACCCGACTACTTGGTGATGACCGTTAAAGCAACCGACAACGATTCCGGGTCCAACGGCAAAGTCCTGTACTATCTTCAGGTACGCTTACCAAACTTAAAACCGTCAATGTTGTACGTGCCTTTCGATAAGAGCTTTCTACCGACCATTCTCGTCCATCTTCCAGGTCAACAGTGTGAACGTGCAGGACACTGACGAGTTCAGCATCAACGAAATGTCCGGCGAGTTGCGCATCCGCCGCCAGTTGGATCGGAAACGGCAGTCCCGGTACGAGCTGATTCTGGTTGCCCGTGACCAAGGTACGCCCGCTTGGTTCGAAACGTTACGCTTCCTCACCGTGCTGCTGGTGGACGTGAACGAAAACTATCCCGAGTTTCCGGACGCGTCGAATCCGTACAAATTTTTCATCACCGAAAATGGTGCGCGAGACGTGCGCATCGGTAAGATACAGGCCTTCCTCGACAGTCCGAACCCGGCCATCTTCTACTACATGCTGCTCGGCAACGAAGATGGTGCGTTCTACGTGGACAAGACGAGCGGTGACCTGTACACGAACCGGTCCATCGATCGGGAGGTAAACGATATGTACGTGCTGTACGTGCTCGCCAGCAAACAGTCCGATTTGTACATTAGCGAGCACGAACGTGCGCTGCTGTCGATGGAACAGCTGGAACGGAACGCTACCGTGGCGAAGGTGTGGGTGCACGTGCTCGACATCAACGATAATGCGCCAGTTTTCAAACGTGACGTGTACTACGCCGGTATCAGCTCGAAGGCTTCGATCAACGAGCTAGTAACGATCGTGAATGCAACCGATCGCGATTTGGGCGTGAACGCTACGCTCGATTTGTTTATACGCGGCTCGTATCTGTACAAGTATGGTGCTAGCAAAACGACCGGAAGCATCGTACCGAGTCCGTTCGCTATCTCGAAGGAGGGCCGTGTGGTGACCGCCAACTATATGGCGGAGTACAATCAGGACCGGTTTGTGTTGGAGATTGTCGCGAAGGAAGTTGAGTCACCGGAGCGAGAAGCGGCGACACGTGTGCACGTGTGGATCTTTAATCCGGAACAGCTGGTGCGCATGATACTGTCCCGTCCACCGTCCGAGGTGCATCAGGATCGGGACGAGATCGTGTCGGAGCTGGGTAATGCAACGCAGCGATTAATCATTGTCGATGAGATCCGGTACCATGTAGATAGCCACGGTCGCATTCGTATGGACTGGTGCGATATGTACTTCCACGCGGTAGACCCGACGACGCAGATGATCGTTCCGGTTGAGGAGATTCTGCGGGAAATCGATGCAAAATATGATTTCCTTCAGGTAAGCTTCATCATACCGGTTTTGCTTTAATTCTGGAGTTAAAATTAATAAGCGTTTCTTATCGACAGGATTACAATGCGGGATTCTCGATACTGAATGTGGTGCCAGCATACGCTACAGTAACGCAGGATGAGTTTGATCTAGCGTTGGCAGCACTGATCGCACTGTTCATAGTGTTGTTCGTAGGGGCGGTTAGTGTGATAGTGCTTTGCTGTTGTCTGAAGCATTGGTAAGTTGTGTGTGTGGGAAATGCAAATTAAGATCGATTTTTTATGCGACCTTCTTTAAATAATTCACCCACAGGTCGATCACGATACCGAGCGAAACGAGGCGGAAGGATGCACTGATCAAAAAGCAGATCATTGAAGATTTAAACACCACCGAAAACCCGCTCTGGATAGAACAGTAAGTACCGGTTGTGATGCAATTTGTGCTCGTGAACATCGATTTCTAACACAATTTGCTCCACAATTCACAGGAAGCTAAAGCTGTACGAAGAGCAGGAGCTTACGATGCAGGTATTCTCCGAACCGGAAATGTCCCAGCAGCAGTCGATGAACAACTCGAACAGTACCAACAGCTCGCAAGATCCTTCCTCGCAGCTCTCGCTCACGCTTGGGCTCGAGCATCACCATCCGCTGCATCAGCAGCCTCCACCGCATCTGTCACAGCATCGTCGAGATTCGTACGATTTGTCACAGGCCGGTGACAATACGTACGCAACCATACAGCCACGCAACTACGGCACCAACAATCTTAGCACGGTGCTGGGCAGCTCTATGGTACCTCCCGCAGGCCTGAGCTCGTCCGGTGTTACAAGCACCAGTGCGACGAGCTCGAGTGAAGTGGCAGACTACGCCACGCTGCGCAACAGTCGAGCTCCTTCGGTAAGCGATTAGATTCGATATTGTGTATGTATCAGCGCAGGATATAACTCACCCCATTCTACTTTGGTCTACGCTTTGCAGCAACTGTTCGAGTTCCGTGGTTCCACGTTTCAGGTGCAACAGCCCGGCGGTGCCGATCAGCCCGATTACGTGACGGAGCTTATGTAGGCTTGCAGCGACAGTATCCATCCCAACGCCGTGCGGGATTGTTCCATTTTAGTGTAGTAGAGTATCTAATAAGTAGGGTTTTTCGGTAGAGTTCTTTTACTCTGACCTTCTAAACATTCCAGAAGTCATAGAGAGGTGTGCACCGAACTGTAGTAATGGAGTAAGAAACAACCAACGGACGAGACCTGACAGTGACGAGTTTTAGGCAAATTGGTACTACAATGTCATCGTCAGGTCGCACACACTCTGGGATAAGAAAGCAAAAACAAGACTTAAGTAAAACTTGATGACGCACAAGCTCACAGGATGAGCGAATTACGAGATTACATGATAGAGACAATAAATAGATTTTATTGAGCTGGGCGTGATGCCGCACCGTAACAGTGAGTTTTGGCAGGGATAGGCCTTCGGGACAGATTGAAAAAAAAACACACACACAAATCAGAACGGCAACAAAAAGCGTAAATTGTAGGGGCGTACAGGCGCACATTACACACCCGATCCCGAGCCGCACGCATTATGTGTGCTTCCATCAATTAATTTATTTTCAATCATTATCACACCATTACCTTTGCCCTTACGCAGAATTAATCATTCGTTTTTGTGTGCGTGTGTGAGTGCAGCATTTAAAAGCATCCCGGGCGAGACAAAAGTGATGCAGTTATCCGGTATTATATTCCCTTGCTCTTTGAAAAAAAAAAACAACAACATCCACACACGTGCTCCCATTGGCCTTCGCTGCCCCATTGTACAACATCATTGTTAAACATGATGGCGAAACGGTGCAACATGTCACCCGTTAGCCGCTCGATTGGTGGTCAATTCATTAGCGTCCGCAATTTTACGCTTCATGCTCATTATTCTTTCGATTCCCATCCCTTGCGTTCACCCGTTGGCGGGATGGCCGTATATGCGGTGGCAAAATTAATGTGAAGCAAAAATAACGGCACAACAGGACCGGTTCCAAGCAAGCAACATAAAAAAAAAACACAAAAAATGGGAAAAATCTACATCACACGAGTTCCCGGCACACACAATTGATTGTTGATCCTATAAGCCGCACAACGTGCCGTTTAATCATTTCCGTTCCGTTTCCTCGCGAAGCATCCCTCTTTCTTTCGCTCCCCTCTCCTCTGCATGTCTCTCTATATCTTTCGCACGTTATAATTCGTTAACTTTAACCTCATTTTCATTCATTATAATTTATGCTGTATAAAGTGTGTATGTGTGTGTGCGTGTGGGAGCGATTTTTTTGTTTCAACGAGCTTCCGCTCTTTAAACATTGCTTTTTAATGCATTCAATTAAGCTGATGAACGGATCCAAATTGAAAAGTATAGCTCATCATACACTTACCGTTACCCTTCTTGCCAGGGTGCAGCTAAATTATGGTTTTTATTCTTTGCACCCCAATCGGATTGATGTGCATTTGTAGTGCGTTTGAAACGAGATGATTTTCTTCGTGTCTCTACATTACTTGTTCGTTGCCACCAATGTCACCCCGGCTTTGTAAACACCTATCCTTATAGACACCGTGCCAAACCAGTCCCTTTCCCATACGCTCCACTGGCTACTGTCCCCGATGAGATGCTGACCCTGCGCCAGAATTCGTACAGGCGGTCAAAATACAACCAGAACAAAAAAGCGAGAGAGAGAGACAAAGTAGTGTACATAATTATATTAATGAATGACTCTATGTTTAAAAACCGATTGAAATCAATTAAACGGTTCACAAAGCAACGGTGGGCGATCATCATGCGCCATCAGGTAAAGAAGAGTTTTTAATTTTTTAAATTGACGCCGAGTGGAATGTAACAAAGCTCACACAAACACAAAGTAGTGCGTTGCACTGTACAATGTGAAAACAATGTACAAAAATAAGGAATAAACACAGAAACACACCTGAGCGTGTGTAATTTAAGCTTGATTGATTGAATTAGCGATGGTACGCATGTTAAACAAGAATGCAAGTTTGGAATAGGTTAGCGAGTGCTCAATGATTTTGTTTTTTTTTTGTTTAATTCTAAATCGATTTTAAATTGTAGTTTCTCTGCACTCAAGTGAGCTACTTATCTGGTTAAAGTATGAAAATTTATTTACTGTTTTATTTATGTCATAACTATAGTGTCTGCATTGAACCGTGCTCAATGGTTTCTGTACAGTGTGTGTGTTCGAAAGAAAAAAAAAATGCGGAACGGGTTCGTTAGGAGTGTAGCGTGATGGTATAAGGAAAAACGTTATAAAATAAGTTGATAAACAGAGTGTAAACATTGTATCAATAACAACACCCAATACACACAAACAACCACGGACAATTGTAAGAGTTGTAACACAATCTTAGGGAGAAATAAAAGTTTTTAAACAAATCAATCGTAATCGTTTTAATGCATTTTTTTTAGGACATAGGTTTTTTGCTGGCTTTTTAATGTAATGGACCAAATTCAGTACAAAATCTTTGTTCTCACGTGGCTAATTCTACTGTTATAAAGTAAAACCATTGAAAGAACTAGTAAAACATTGCTTTTTCCATCCATGTCGCTGTTTTTTGAGACTTCCCGTTGCAGCATTGTTCAAAACAGAGATAAACGCCTGTCGTTATGCAATTTGCACAGCATGAAGTAAACGCTTGGATCCAGCAGCGAGCGCATCAACGCATTTTGCGCTTTTACTTTCACTTTTCGATCGTTGTCTTAAATCAACAAAATTGGTTCTGGATGCTGGAAATAAATGGGAATCATATTTTGTTCATTTCCACGGGCAAGGACTACTCCACTATAAATCTTACTTATCCATTAAATAGCACCTTCGATATCGGTCCATCGGTACAATCGATTGAAGTCCCATGCGGACAAATTATTAATATCCGCCGGAAGGAGCGAAAACTGAAACTGAACTGATACAAAATAGGCCAACCGATGGAGATCGACGACCACCAAATGATGATCAACGCACCTACATACACACACACACACACGTATCCGGGATGAAGCAAAAGGCCAACAGCGGATGGCTCGCATAATCAAGCATCAGTAATTGAACGTACCAAACAAAACGCAACGAGAGCAAGCATGCCCCCGTGCCAACCGACCCAGAACTGGAGCAAACACGGCGAACGAAAGGGAAACGAACAGCTTCGGTTAATGATTTATTTCTGCAGTGTGGGCTCCGTTTCGACGTTGCGTTCTTTACCGTGGGCGGTATTGCTGTTGGACGCGTTCGGGAACCCTAACTGATCGGGTTCCTGATTACACTTTATTTCATAACAAAAACATTACTCAAATCGGCTGCCGTGAAATGTCGCGGAATTTCTTTTGCATCAACGGGTTCGATCGACAGCGCGAGAGAGATCAGGCGAGATTCAATTAATTTACTCACTTACCGGGTGCGTTATTTTGTTTTCTTTCGGGGAGGCTTTGCAGGTTACACTGTACACGGTCCAAGTGCAAATAATTTCTCATTATCGGTGTACAAATATTTGCGATCGAGCGAGTGGTTAGCTTCGGTATTCGGCTCGCCGCAGCGCATTCTAACAGCGAACGAGAATATTCTGCCACAAAGAAAAACAAACATTCCGGACGCTTCGTTTAACCTTGAATGTGGTCTAATCTTGCATCTCCTGATCGTCGGTACGGCTTCACCGGCCTCGGCCAGAGTGCTACAGAAACCACCCCCCCACACATTACTTCGACTCCCTTCGAGCGGTGTCGACAGTTTTGTAGGTTTTATTTTACGTAATATCTTTGTCGCGAACTTCACCCAAAACAGCAAAATAAAAACATTCCCTTCGTACTCCATATGGTTTTGCTTATCTTATGCTCGGGGTGTGGTTTTGTGTTTTTTCTTTGCGATCATTGCCTTCTGGCTTATTTAACCATTGCATGAGTTTATTTGTACTCGGGTGGTTCAGTCTGATTTTATTTTATTGATTTTATTTTTGTTCACAAAACGCCTCCACTAGCGTTCACCATGGTTTGGCAGCGTTCGTGTTGCTGTTTTGTTTTTCGAACTGTTGTTGTTTGCTTCTGCGGCAACCCTTTCGAATCGAAGCAGTGGGTCGTGGGCTGCAATGGTAAGTAGCTGTAGCTGAGAATCGGAATTCCGGGTGCAGGCAGTAACGGACATTAACCTTATGCACTTTTATGCTGGCACATAGCTGTTTGAAAAACTGTTTTAGTTAAGATGATTAATTCTCATTAAAATATTGTGAAAACTATTGCACAACAAAGAAGCTCATTACGCAAACAAGCGACTTTTACAGTATCCACCACTAGAGGGTCCTGCTAATCAGACCCATCTTAAAAAGAGTTGACGCAACATAATGAAAGTTATGTTGCTAACGATCGCAACCAACGGCAACCGGCTGGTTAGACATAAAAATATTTGCTCTTTATTTTTATCGAAGCACACACATACACGCAGTTGGTGTTTATAGCAAACCTTCTTCATGACCTCAACATGCCGACATTCGTGTTTACCATTCATACTGCCACCGGTTAGCAGGCCGAGTACACGATGCGAAAGGGCAGCATCGATCCGAGATTCTTTACCGCCAGAGAGCTGCAAACAATAATCAAAGCGTTTTGCGAACAGATGGCTGAGAAGAGGAGGAAGTGGAATCAAAAAAAAAACCCTTACACGGCCACTAAAGAAGGTAAGCGTAACGGTTTTGCATTTGATAAGATTTATTTACTTTTGATTTGGTTTGGAATGAAATTTATTTTTAAACCGTTCACCACTCGACCTTCTCCCGATCGTCGGTGGTCCCTTTCGGGCACCGGGCGTTGGGTGGACATGAAGCGGACGGGGCGATCGATTGAACATAAGCACAAAGCGGGCGGGGGTTGCAACGAATCACACGGGCCACCCTAAGCAGCTGAGCAGCTCCCGTACCGGAATGCAGATCAAAAGAACGATCGCGATCGGGTTGCAGAAAAAAAAAACAGCGCCGTGGGGATGAAGTTCATTAGACAGGCGAAATATCATCGACGATTGAACGGCGACGATGCCTGAATGGCGATGCAATTGTCATGAGACACGGAGGTGACATTCTTGAGTTCCACTTGGCACCCGTCCATTCCGCCTGCCGCAGCCAGCCGCCAGTGTCCGGGAAGTCGGGTGTAAGCGGTTGAACGGTTGACAGAGATTTCGAATGGAAATATGTATAGAAGAAATAAAAAAGCAAACACTCACTAACTAAATTATGTTGCAAACGGATGACATTCGCGCATAAATTCAAAACGAGCCGGGTGGAGATATGTTTGCTTCTTTTGCTCTGGCCTCTTCCCTTTAGCGAACACAAAAAACGTGTACGAAAGTGAAAACCGGGAGACAGCTGGTGGACTATTTTACGATTGTGGTCCGTCGGTAACGAAGCGGTCCCACCTCGGGGAACGTTGAGAGTTTTGGTTTTTTTTTGCGCACATGGAAGCTCGTTTGCATCTCAACCACAACGCGTTGGACACAAAAATGGCTGGAGGACAGAATGGGATGGAAAGCAAGAGAAAGAGGGTTATCCTAGCTGAGGGATAGGTAAAAGTTATATGTTTATATCGCTGTTAAAAGCATCCAACTTCCGGGATCATCATAACACATTAGGGTCTTTGAACTGGGCGTTTGGATGAGTGATTATTGACGAAATGTAGTGTATTACTTAATATTGTACGTAACTTTGTTTGCATGTAAAATCTACAAGATGCAAACATTTCTAACGATAGATTCTCACAAAATATTCAAGATATTTGGTTTAAAAAATCTTGTTTTTTTGCAATGAAAACTCACAGTAATGATTAACGAGCGATCATCATAACACATTAGGGTCTTTGAACTGGGCGTTTGGATGAGTGATTATTGACGAAATGTAGTGTATTACTTAATATTGTACGTAACTTTGTTTGCATTTACAATCTACAAGATTCAAACATTTTTGACGATAGATTCTCGCCAAATATTCAAGATTGTTGGTTTAAAAAATCTTTTTTTTTTGCAATGAAAACTCACAGTAATGATTAACGAGTAATGATTTGCTTAAGTGCTCTTCAAAACGACGAGAACCATACCGGCCGTTCGAATTCTAAACCATTCGTATCGCGCTGCCAATTAAAATCACCTTAAATTATCCTGTTTTACGACTGTCAAAGAGCCATCGTTCTGTCAAGGTCAGGCTCATGCGCAGTATGCATTCCACCACGATTTCGATTGTGTACGGGTTTCATTTTAACGATGCGGTTTCTGTGTGCCTGCTTTAAAGCCATTCATCGTAAATCATGCGAAACGAGCCACTCTTTTCGAGAATCACTTTAAACAATCATTTTGCGATCGGTGCTAACGTGCGTGAGAAGCATCCGTTTTCGCGGGTTTTTTTTTGCTGTCGTTTGTTTGTAAAAAGGGCTGCAGCGTGCATAGCGTTCGGTGGCGCACACCTGTGCAGTGTGTAAACAAACAGAACCAGAACCAATTTAGATGCGATCCGTTTTGGCTGCGTTCAATTAGGTGTGGTCGTGTTGATAGCTCACAGTAAACAGTGCTACCGGACGCCGCCGCATCCCCGCGGCCGTGTGGTGCAAAGTTAGAAGCCGTTTATCAACCGTTTGCTGCCGTCAGGGTTTGTATGGTTTAGTGTGGCGCTACGCCGTTTGCTAAGAATAACACACCGAAGCGGAAAAGACGCCTACCGTACACGGCACGCAACGACGACGACGACGACAACGCACGGTGCCGGCCGGCTTCGGCTCGGTTTGCAAGCGTTGTGTATACGTGTGATGCTAGCGCGCCCACATACAGCGCGTGTAATCATTTTATACCCACTATCATCTGCTTTCGTTAGTCGTTGTGACAACAAGTTTGGCCTTGGGAAGCAGCAGCTAACGCATTTGGAACATTGACCATCGCCCGGCTACGGATTAGTTCGGTGTCAAACGTTCTAGCAGCAGCATCAGGTACTGTGTCGTCCACTGTGGTGTTCAACATCGTTCGAGAGAAGTAAAAAAAAATGGCCAATCCTAATCAAGAGATCAAGTACACCAAAGTGAGTATAGTGTTGGTACGGCTGGTGGACGAAAGTATTTATAGTGTTGTTGAAAGTTGAAGTGTACGTGCAGGGATACAAAGTTGCGCGCGACACAGTACTGGGTGTGGCACGAAGAAAAGCGAAAGTGATGGATATGAAGTGTGTTGTTACTAACGTTCCCTTGATTAATCTCGTGTCGATCCACTCCACATTTCGTTCTGCTGTGAGCCACAACCCAAGACACCCTAAAGTACCCCTAAAATGCTCGTTAAATTAGTAGAACAAACTTCAGCCAATAAATGTTTATGTTGATCTGCCAATGGTATGTGGTAGTTGTATAAACATTTGTTCATGATTTAACTACATGCTTCCGATCATTCCCAACTTTACGAGCGCACCTTCAGTATCACCCAGTAACCCAAATCTATGCCCCGTACAGCTTAGCTTTCCTTAATCCGCTCCCAACACTGACTGACTGTGCGCCATCTCACTTTAATTGGGATTTCTTTCGCTTGCCTCCAACATCCCGTTTGGCTCTCTGCATTGATTCGGTTCTTAGCATCACACCACCACAGATCGGCGCGGTTCATGCTGATCATAATCTTCTAATTGCTTTAGTTCGAAGTTTTTCACCGTATCGATCCGTTAATCTTCCTCCAGTGCTGCTTTCTTCTCCGCTGCCTAGTTGGTTTTGGATTACCGATCTCCCAAAAACCGATCGCGCCACTCGTTCCTTTTAGTTCCTTCGAAGCGTGCGGATCCATTTCAGGTTACGCTCTACTGCGCTCTATTGCGGACACATTCTTTTGAGGTTTTTGGCAGCTACTGCTGGGCCTGTCGGTTCGCGATTTCACTCCACGGCACGATACTGGCACGATCGGTGTGATCATATCCCTAATGTGACGTGAATGAGCAGTGCTTTCCCTTTTGCCTTCTCGTACTCCAGATCGTCCGGCCCAGAAGCACGGTGAGCTACGGTGAGATTTCTGTTGACCCCGCGCAAGATCTGTCATCGGGTGATGGGCGATTAGATAGCGACATCTGTCACCAAGCCCTCGGCAACCAGCCTTTGATCGAGTGGGAATTTTGGTTGCCGTTTTGTACGGGCCGGCAGCAGTTGATCGATTTTCGCTACCACGGGAGAAAAGATTACCGCAGGCAAAGATAATTAAAAACGGGCGATAATTCACGCTCGGCAAGGTGTGCCCCAACACGGTTTCGGTACGTTCAGCTCAATTGAGTGGGTCTTATCAGCTGCGACTTAATTGAGCTTGAAGGGGTAAGAATTGCAATGCTTGACAACAGTGTACCTCCCCCGAGTGGAGCTATAGCTCCACCCAGACTTTCCTTGCTGTCTGGAACGGTATGGGTCGAGTGTGTTCGACGCATCCTTAATGACTCGGACGACCTTTCTTACGCGATCACGATCCATACTTGCTCAACATCCTGCACAAATGTCTTCATTTCCCAGTGCGAGCCGGCTACACTTTGGAGGTGCAATCGATTTGTCTCCCGATCGCGGCGGCCCGGTTCCACCGTGGCGAACCATTTGTTTCCGCCGCAAATCTGCACCCCAAACGATGACGGGGTCGACTAGACGATGAATAAAGCACAGCGGAGCCACGATCGAATGCCCTTTTTTACTGTAGCTGCAGCACAGCTACGGTTTTGCTGCTGCTTGCCGGTTCGGTTCGGATTTCTGTTCATTTGTAATGTTACAGCGGTCGTGCGCCCTTTTTCGAATCGAATAATTACTCCATTGCTGGGCGTAAGCCTTCAACAGGCTGTGCCGTTTCCTACGTATGCTGCTGGTTGTTCGGTTCGCGCACGCTGTTGCACCCACGGTTCGGCAGGCCGCTTACGTAAGCCACCGTGGGTTCTTATGCCATCTTTTGTCTTTTGTCCTGTGGCGAAACGGTTTCGCGAGTTTCGGGAACAAATGGTTATGACGGTGTCTGGCACTGTGTCTGGCAAAGGGCAACGGAGGCATCATAAAAACATTATTCTGAATTGTATTGTGCACGCCTGCCAGCTAATCGATCGTTGTTAATGCTGCAGTGGGGGGTTTTTTTTTGTTGTTGTCCAAAATGATCTACTTTTAAAGGTGCAATTTGGGGAATTGCTTTTTTTTATTTCAATTTGTACAAACTTGACTAGTTTTTACTATATTAAAAAGAAACATTGGCAGCAATATCGCGAAAAGCTGTTGCAATAGCCTTATAAACACAATAAATCTGTCAATCTGTTTACTGCAGGGATGTATTGTTTAGTTCGCAAAAATATTTTCCCAACAAACATATGTGAAAAAAAGGTTGTTTAAAATTATTCCTATTTCACTCTCAAATAAATATCGGACATGCTTTTTTCCTTGTTATAATCAAAACATAAGGCACCATCTCATCGCATCGTTACACATATTCTACCAATGGCAAGCTCAAGAAATGCTTTCAACATAGTTCTCATGTGATGGTTTTCATAAGCATGGGTGGTTCGTGATAAATGATATCGGTCCAGTCCCACCAGGTACTTTGGCATATTCTTTGAGCTGTGAGTGTTTGACCGATGTCATAAAGTTGGTTTTAATGTGATGCTTCCTTCTGAAACATTCTATTCATTGAGACCATGACCGTGAGGACTGTGAGTCACTACTAGCATGGAACGTCTTGAAACTTCTAAGGTTTTAACTTCCAAATCATCGCTTCGAAAGTGTCCGCTCGCCACACGAGACACCTTGTTAAAGTAAGCGCACCATCTCTGTACACGTTAAATAATTCCCGATGCACTTCTGCTGCCGTTTTGTTCGTTTGGAACTCGCTTATTCGACACAAAAGCAGATACAGTAAAGTATATAAATGTGTAGTTTACAACATCCAAATCTATATTAGGTTTGTCCCAGCATGAATAGCAACGTTTTACAAACATCAAAACTGAGTCTCTTTTTTGCTGGCTTTATCTGCGTCCATTCTGCTTACATTATGTGATTAGACTTTGTAGTAATAATAGTTTTTATACGTAAATCCGGAATATGGGAAGTACAATCAAGTATGTACGTTTGATCGATAAATACGCGTGAAATGATCAACTTTATTATTTAAAGTTTTCCGGAGATTGAAAATTCTTCGTAATATTATATTTGTTCGATATTGAGATAAATCATGTCAGATAAGTTTAACAGATAAAGTCAGCAAAACGCAACACAACGATATGTGATGTAATTGAAGTGTAGCAAATGTGTTTGAGTGTATTTCAATACAGCAATCCAGCAAAAACCGAGCGCAAAATTCGGTTGGTTGTAAAGCACTCACAACTGTGCCGAATCGATCGTGTACGGTCAATAAATCATGTTCTTGCTTTCGATCGACAACGTGTGGCTTGTAATGATCGATCCTCACCGAGGTGGCAGTGCGAAAGGCGCGCCAGCCAATCATCCGGCTGACAGGATCGGCCTACTAGCATTGTTATGGCATGCAACACAAAAACGGGAAACACTGAACACAGGGAGAATGTAAAAGCAATGGAGACAACAACCAAAAAAATAAAAACTAACCAACGGCACATACACGGGAAGGCACACACAAGCATTCCCCAAAACGGGATGCATAAACAATTTAAAATTTAATGTCCTTTCCTTTCGTTTCGATCGAAGCGTCGAAGAGGATCTGGCTGTATTCAACCGCTTGGAAAATGTTCCTTGTTTTTATCTATCTCATGTGGAACTGTGCATGTGTGTGTGTGCATTGATCTGATTCGAATCATTCATTTGAATGGCCGTGTTTGCTGTGAGCGCGAGCAAAACAGCGGTCTCATTTTAAGCGAGACAGCACGCGAACGCGTACAGCATTCGCGTGTTTGTGCGTCCGGGCCGAGTCACGCATCGCAAATCAGCACAGTGCGCACATGGTCATAAGTTGTGCTTTGGCATGCATCGCTATCGCGTTAAATCGTATCGCATTACTTAAGTCGTTTATCTTCTCTGCTTTCTTTACCTCGGTTTGCATTGCGCCGAACGGTTTTTGGTTTATGTGCGGGCACAGCATTCTTTGTGTGTCCCATCTGCCCCAAACGCTTCTGCTAAATGACGATCCGGGTCGGTGTGATTTGTCTTCCATTTCGTCCTTCGGAACTGCTGCGCTAAAAAACCATCTCAACCGTATGCTAAGTAACGGATTCGGGGTTTAAGATGATTGCTCCTGTGCGATCCAACTGTGCATCTTCTCGAGCGCGTGCTGAACCTGGTCGGACCGATGCGAAATCGCACGCAAACGCGTATGAGGAAGCGTTGATGCCAAAAATTAATTATTATTATCTCGTGCCGTTTGGCCATCCGGCAGCATCCGGCAGCGAATGGGTGGACGGTTTTATAAGCTGGCGCATAAATTTTCTCCTGGAATGATTCAAGGCTGTCGCCGTTTTGGTTTTCGTCGGGGCCGCCCAGATGCAAACGCTTCCCGGTTTGGTAGTCGGGTTGCGGTGGTTCAAGTTGACGAGCGTGGAAAATTAAGAAATTATGTCTTAACACTAATTTCTCCCAAACCGGCACATGCACATACCAGCGCATCGGCGTTTCGTTAATGGCCTGCTGACCCGGTGGCCTGAGCTGTTTGATGATCGTTTTTACAGGTTCGCATGAATGCACGTATTTTGAAAATATCTTCTTAACGAGCTGTAAGACCTAAGGATATTATTTGATTTTTGTTGTATTAAGGAGTTTCTTTGATTGAATACATTGTTGTATTTTAAATGTCCACAAATAATTATAGGATAGTTTTAAACTCTTTATACTCTTTACTTTGGCATGAACGTTTCCGCCATAGTAATATCATTAGTTTAGATGGTGAATATTTTAAAAACTTATCAAATAATCTGATCATGTTCGTGGTTTCCTCAATTCTTGGAGAGTTAAGAACGGAAATTGATAATACGTCTCATGAGTTGCAATAATTGAATAATTTGTAAAGTAATTTGTAATGAGTGTTAATTAAATATCATAAATCAATGTATTTGTAACCATGGCTTGATGTTTTTTTCTATCATAAAACACGTTTTTAAAACTGTACACCCTGCTCTTTTTGCTATGCTTTGGAGAGTCCACCACATAACCACAAAGGATTTAATAGAACGTTTGTGTGTAACCAATAATTTGAAATAGTATTTTACAATAGAATCGCAACAATCAGAACATCGTTCCCCCTGTGACCATAGGTTTTCACGGGTTTCCAAAATGCTTTCCTTTGACCCGCTTTTCGTATCGCCTCATTTGCCATTCATCAAACAGCACGAATACATCACCCACCCGGCAGTCTCCCTAAGCCCGTTTCGGCAGCTATCACTGGCCAGGAAAAGGTCGCCACCGGGAACGGGACATTCCACAAAATTTCCCTTTTTTGGAGGATGCGGTTTTAGCATACGAGCACCGTTGCTGATTACTCGGCAGCGCTGCTGCTGCTGCTGCTGCTCTCTTTCTGAGCGAGTTAAAAATTGCATACTGTGCCAAAGCAATTAACTATAACATGCATCGTGGCTGGAGGATGCGGTTTTAGCATACGAGCACCGTTGCTGATTACTCGGCAGCGCTGCTGCTGCTGCTGCTGCTCTCTTTCTGAGCGAGTTAAAAATTGCATACTGTGCCAAAGCAATTAACTATAACATGCATCGTGGCTGTGGCTCGCTGTCGCAGCATCTGTGCCGTGGCTCCGGGCACAGCATATCGGGTAAGCCGATTGCCCATTGACCCTTAAAATAAACCATTGCACCGTTTTTGGGGCTCCCCTTCGATCCCGGAGGGTGTTTATGAAATTGTCGCCGACAGCGCTGTCGCAAAATCCCAAACCCAACAAAATGTAGCACAGACGGGAAAGAAAAGTATAACACGGAAAGTAAACGTTCCGAACCAAACGACCTGGCCAAATTATTGTTCTCTCCCGTGCGGGAGGACAACGACAATGTAGCAGTCGAGCCGTTTTTGCATGGCGTGCAGGATGCTTATGGTCCGCACGGGGAACTTCGCATGCAAAACAGACCTTACCTAACGAACCCATTTGCACAAAAGGCCACCCCGTGCGTCCTACCGAACCGTGCCACGCGATAGTACAACTGGCGGACGGACGAACGGTGGCGGCCAGAGGCGAAAAGCGAGATAAAAACAAATACACATAAACTGTCGCCAGCGCCGTTTCGGAGGAGACCCCGGGGACACAGCGTACACGGTTGCGATACATGCGGTTTTCCGCTTCATAAATCTCCCGACTTAATAACTTAATTTCATAATTTTTATTATAATCGTCGCTTGGCTGGCGACGAC
>KZ061962.1:187458-205213 GCA_002091835.1 Anopheles maculatus
ACGCACTTGTACGCATACGATCGGGCACGGTGCCGCGGCAGGTGATCCACCGTACCTGGCACTCAACCGTCAAAGTAAACAGCCAACGGTAATAACCTGCAGCGAGCAGGAGATCGTTCCGCAGGCCCTGTGGAACACACTGGTCCCGGACTGTGCAAAGCGTGTTGCGGATGTGCAAGATCGTCTTAATTGAATGCAGTACGCACCGATACCGGACGGGACGGTATCTTGCAATGGATGTAAAACAAACACCTGGACCGGCTTCCAAGCTTCTGATGGCCGCACGGGAAAACCGTGCCGCTACAGGTTGATGCGAGCAGAATGCGAGCGATCGCGCATCGAATCGGGCCCGCGGAAATGCAATAGAAACATTTGCATGCTAATTGACTAACGCCAAATCTAATGACGGCGATTATTGGGTTGAAGTTGTTGGACTGTTTTTTTTTTATACTGTTTTATTTACCGTCCCTAACAGACCACTCCTCCACGGTGCAATCGGAACGAAAGCGACATTAATGACGTTGGAATTTCGCTGCAGTCGGCGGCCGGACAGTGGATATGATCCTATTAGCTCTTTATTGCAATCCTGTTTCGGAGGGTTCGGAGCTATCGATAGCTGTTGGATTGTAAGGTGTACCATCCATTGGCCAGTGTGCGTGTGTGTGTGTGTGTTACTGGTTGCGTAATCAGGAACACATGCCTGGGTGGACTACAATCAATTGCTCAGGAAGGCGATGGATTAAAGACATTATTAGAGGTTCGGCATGCTGCAAACTTCATTAAATATTGGTTTTATGTCTTACGTATTATGTTTAATGATATAAGGCAGTTAGTATACAAAATATACATTTGGTAAAGTTGAAGAACATTTTGAGAGATTCTTGTTTTTAGAAATGGCAGTCTTAAGTCTTAGCTGTCAACATGAAAATGATATATGGAAGGAGCTGATGAATATAGCATGGAGCACAAATTTGATCATTTTTATTGGAAATTGAAATATAGTATTATATTTACGAGTACTTTCCGGACTCATGCCCTGCCAGGAAAGTGCTCGTCAGCGACCCGTTTGGCACGAGGCGTAGAGGAGCACAACGAGCTCGTTGGCTGGATCAAGTGGAGTCAAACCTGAGGGATATCGGATGCAGCCGGGGATGGAGGAGTGCAGCCATGGACCGAGTTTCCTGGAAACGGATTGGACACCAGGCCATGTCTATTAGACGTGCTCCCTAGGAGCAGGCCACGAAAGAGGAAGAAGAAGAAGATTATATTTATCTCTTAGACAAGCAATAGAAATAGTTTTAATTTCTATTATGTCCTACCATTGACAAAAGTAATCCTGATCATTCATCATCTGGATCTCTTGAATTGTTTTCGTGTGATATATCTACTTCCTGCAATTCCCATGTTTTGCGAATTGTTACATCATACCCGCGTAAGACACAATATGGTACAGCATCCGGTGATGCACGTTCATTGACATTGAAATGCTCGGCCGACCCTTCGATGTTGCTTCCCGTTTTCCGGGGTGAACATCGAAGGGTAATAAACTCGTCCGCTCGCTTTGAGGGAGTTGCCACAAGCCAATTGCATCATCAGCTTCGAACCAAACAGCATTGGAATTTTCACGTGCAAAGAAAATGATACAAAAAAAACACTCCACAACAAACCATGAACACAACTTAACCGGTAACTGTCCAAAGGCGTTCACAGTGGGGCTCGGTAGGGTGCCTGTTGAAATTCCAACCGAAACAGTGCTTCATCAAACCCCGCGGGCGATGAGACCGACACCAGCCGACGCTGCCTTCAACTCTCACACACACACAAACTGAAACTCATTTCGGCCGGTGCACATTTCGCACCGGCATGCGCTTGCGATGACTGTGATCTGCTCCGATTGCATAATTGTCCGGCGTCATAACTTCCGTTTCCTCACGTGCGTCACCGCTCGTCCGCCACTCGCTTCCGTACCGCGTGCGAGGGGAATAAAACCTTTCGAAAACTAGTTCGCTAATCGGGCCCGTACCGTGAGTGTTTGGTGAGCGTCGCTCGATCTGCCGGTGCCGGTACGGCGTGGAATGATGCAAAGGAAATGAAAACAACTGGCCTCCACTTTCAAATCTAACTGGTGAAGCTCCAGCAACAGCAGCAAGGGCCACATCTATCACTGGCCTGCTCACCAACCGATCATCGCGATCGCCGTGAATGGGCTCGCTCATAAATCATGCATGCACACAGCGTGGAAGATGTCGTCCCACGTTGGCAAATCTCGCGCGCAGCCATAACAAATCAGCACAGCTTCTAATTTGTGATTTTTTTTTGTCGGAGTGTGTGCCTGTGTGAGGAGTTATTGTACGTGCACGAATCGAAGCATCGATGATCCACGGCACGGTGGACGGCCAAAAGGTGTTGCGAATTCGTGTTCGACGGCGATAGACACCAACGGTTAGGCGAAGTACGGCCAGAGTGGATCGAAAAAAAAAAACAAGCATAACACCTCGGTTTAGAGTCAATCAAAGCGTAGGGAGAAATGGTGATCGTAATAAAAAAGCACACACACACACACAGTGCACCCTGCCAAACGGATTGGAATCAAACTAGCGGGCAAGTGTCCAGTGTCCAGTTCGGCAGACGGAATCAAAAACTTCGATCACAAGCAACACTGCACCGATGGTTGTAGGTAGCGATCGTGCCTGTACGGTCGCACATGCTGACGAATGCAGAAACTCAAAACAAAAAAACCGCCCGTAAAACTAACCGTAATCCCTTTCAGGACCTACGCCGGAACAATGTCCCGCGTTAGTACAGTTGTCGATCGAATACGATCGCGTTGTTTAGGGGATGGAATATGAGCAGTGGAAAAAAGAGACCGATCACCCCGAAAAACTCACCACAGTTTCGCGTTGGGGCTTGGGAATGATTATGTGACCCGATGCGGTAGTGCCGGGCGAGTCGAATCTGAAATGGTGCAATTATGGTGTGCCGTTTGTGACAGCATCATCCGCAAAGCAAGCAATGACATCGAGCGAGAGGGGTGCGCAGATCACACCCCACAAGTTCGTTGGCATAGTCGCGAAAGTGATTGTGTAGCGTAATGTTGACGCTTTGTTTGTGGGTTTTTGGCCATCTGGACCAGCTGTGTTACCGTTACCGTGCACAACCAGCAGGGGCGATGATGGTGACGATGATGAGTTGTAATGATTGCGATGGACGAAAGCAATCGCGTTAGCTGGATAAACGATTACGCGATACATCAGGACGGAAGGAGACTTTGTTTTGAAATGCGATCGTGGGAAAGTGTACTGTTTACTTAAACCTATCCTTTAATGTTGCGGTATCTTCTTACACAGTCTACGTAGTTTATATTTTTTTCCGATACAAAAAGAGCTAACGTTTGCATTAAATATAGACAACTTACCTGCCACACTCACTACAGCATAATACTGTGATGTTGTTGGTGCTCTCGCAACAGTTTAGAGGACATAAGATCAATTTTATGTGAGCTGTGTGTGAAAATAATGTTTTTGTTGCTGCTGTGGACTCTTCTCGCTGGAGTCTTCAGTGATCTCTTGATATATTATAAGGAGGTTAGACAAATGGTCTTTTTTGTGGAATCTGGTGTTACTGAGTTATATAAAACGAGCAGCTACAACCTTTGTTGAAGGCAAAAAGTATGAATTTATTAGTTTCGGGATGACCACGAATATACTCTACTTACCATTCTTACCAGAAATATACCCTGTCAACTTGGGTGTCTTGGGTACTTGTCCATGTCTTGTTCTTGTAATCAATTTATTTATATTTGAAGTGAGTAAATTAGTGTAATTATCTTCAACTATTCTGCATGATCTGCATGATTAATGGATGTCTCTGCGGCAGAAATGATTTATTGTTGATTGGTTCTGTCGTGTCATAAGTTTAACGCAAAGTGTATTCTTCATCAGGTGCATGTAAGCAATGAAAAACAGGTTTTTTAATTACATTCCACGAAAAATTCATGCGAAAGAACATGTCTCAAATCTGTACCAAAACATATTATGACTCGATCCTTTGCTGGAGGAATTAGATTAGCACGCATGTTAATAACATGTTTCATATGTATCCTGTATTTCATCGCAATATCCCAGCCGAAGGCATAATGTTACATCGAATTCCAGGTATTAAAGTACGGCGCAAAAGAAAACAATGTGAAACAGTTCCCCTTTCCGGGCCACTTCAGTTTCACACTACGCTTTGGGGACTGCACACACTAATGACCTAAAGACAGCGCCAACAGCTGCACGTTCATGTACAAAAATGCTGCAAATCTCCCCCACGGGAAAGATGTTTCGAAACAAAAGCACAACAAAAATCGTTAGCACACAACACACTTCTCCGTGTGCCATTGAAAACGGTCCTCGCTCATGATCCTTCGCACTCTGCCCTGGAGCACGCCGCAAGAGGTTTGCTGGAAGTCATGAACGGTCGAACCACGCGAGAAAGACTTCTTTACCTGGCGTAAGAAAAATAACGCATTTGGGAAAAACATAACCAATTGCCGTCGGTTGCAACATTAGGTGGATCACCCGTTTACTGCGGCAAACGATCGTGTACCAAGCGTGTGGCGTGAAGGGGCTTAGAACGCAAACGTGCGTTCCCCGAGACAGACAGAACAAAATACACACACACAGACGGAGCAGCGATCGTGCCAGCAAGCTACACCGAATCTTCCTTCTTCCTTCGACCCGGCCATGAGTAATCGGCTCTAACTACCCCGGTTATGGGTGGAATAAACTAAAATAAAACGATACATCTGCACATAAAAATGTTTTTCCCCCCCTCCGTTCGGTCTGCAGCCTGGTGGGACGGCAAATTACAAGTTACCACCGACGGTCGTCTGAGGTCGGGAATGCCGTGTTGCGATTCAATGTCAGCAATTTGTTAGAAAAATATCCGGCAAAGGTCGATTCTGCGAACGCCGTTATCTTGCGCACGGTACAAGAACTCCTCCATGCCGTGTCCCGTCTATTGTTTCTATTTATTGTACCTATTTTGTGCTAATAGCCACACGGATGCAACATATGCTACGTGTGCTGGGAAGAACGTTTGCTCAATTCGTTAAACGGAGGCGCGCTGAGAACGCACGAAGGCTTCAAGAAGTGCCAGCACGTCTGACACGGTGTTGCGATAGTGTGGCTCACCGCGAACGCTGTCTACACCGACCGACCGGAGGGAACATCGTACAAAGCGCAGACATTACCACCGATGCACCTTGTACGCCGGGTTGCAGCTTGAGCAAGAATCAGGTGGATCAAGTTTCTCCTGCTCCGGGTGGCTCGGCTTCGGGCCCAAGGATGCTTGACATCGTTCGCTCTGTGGTGGTCATGGACAATTACACGTGCATACGCACGGACGAGCTGCGATCGCATTGCACGCCGATAATTCCGCCGACTCTCGATCAACCCGGCGGACTGCGGAATCCTGGGGGGATTCCAGTCGTCCGATCTGGGGGGGGGGGAGTGTGGGCACGTGAGGCGAGGAGAATTTATTTGATTTGGTTCTTCCCTACATGTGCTATCCGCCATCGCCGAGAACAACTGATCGCAACTGATCATTCGAAGTTGCTGCTACATACCAGATGCGGCTGCGGTTTGCCACCAACGAACAGGAGAAGCAGTTTTATTGGCAGGTAATTACGGTTCCATATCGATTACCTAATGTTTTCCACCCTGCTTTACGACCAGAGGTGGTGAGGCGGTACGGTACGCTCCTGTGTTCTCGTACTATTCTATCTGTCGATGAGTCAGTTTTGTTAGTTTATGGTAATGTGATATAGAAATGTTATGGTGGCACACATGTGGGGGGAGAAATTATAGTCAATAGAGAAGAATAATGTTAGATTCCGATGTACTTTTATCATCAAAGCCAAATCATCTAACGGCTAAATAAGGTACATGTAAAGGACCTGGTAATATTGAACATAAAAACTGAGTAAAGTGTACTGTAGAACCTGGTAGAACCTCCCGAAATTTGAAGTTTTGAAGTTAAAGTCATGCAAGTTATCGAAAGTATGTGAACTGATACCAACAATTTGACCGGATTGTAATTTTTGAGGCTAAAAATACCCACACAAACTCACGAAGTGTGCATAAAAGACACCACGATTTAACACATCTGCTGTTTACCTACATTTGAATCGACCCAAACGCGAACGGATCGACCGGGACCCCAATTTCACAGCTCTTAAATAAAACCAAACGATTACGTCTAATCTCAGGGGGCAGGCGCATCGAGAGCAAATGCCGTGTATCAGCAACCGCGCTGTAATAATCGCACATAACTCATTGCCAATCGATAATTGCTTTTCGCACTTCGAGTATGGCCCCCAGGGCAATGCGGTACGGCGAGGGTTTGCCCACGTGCATGCATATATTTTTGGTAATAACATGTACACCGGGTTCCAATCCCTCAAGTCCTCCCTCTCCCCAGCGGTTTTCGAGGTGGGCATGATTAGAGTGTGCCCGAACACCACCACCACCGGGAGCATAATTGTACATTTGCTGCCACATTATGCTGTGTGCGGCACGTTGCGAGTTGTGCCGTTTTGCTTGAATTAATCGGTCTCGCTGATCCTTTTCTCTCGCCCGTGGCGCAGCTGATCGGTTGTCTCCAGTGCCGCCGGAGACCTGATCGGTCGTTCGGATGTTCTACCGTGTGTCCCGTAGCGAAGGATGCTGCACCGCGATGTGCAGCGATCTCACTTGCGCTCTGGCACGGTCGGGCGTTAGCTCGTGGCTCGTGGAGATCCGTTTGGTGACGGAGATGGAAAGATTTTATCCAACGTAAGCGACCGAAATGGTTTCACGCGGCTAGCCGAACCACCGGTAAGCCTCCGGTTCAGTCGTTGTTTCGGTTGCGATCAGTACACGTCTCGGTTGCTGAAGTTGCTGCTTGGCTTTCGCCGTCACACGTTTCGGTCGTACTAGTTGTGCGGGAGAGTTGTCGTCGATTTGTTGTGCTTCGGTTTCCGCCTCCTTTCACGTGCTTCGGGGTGGTGTATCGATCGCTCGATCTGCCAACGGTGCGTGGTAAGGTCGGGACACAAAAGTGATCGTTCACTGTCGCTGTGTAGCACTGGACGGTGCAGTATTAGCGTTGGCAGCCGGTCAGGACAGGACTCGCTTTGAGTCCCGGTTCCTTCCGACGGGAGGTTAGAGAGCACGGCGTTTGACAGGGAGTCGTCTTCGGCTTGCATTCGCACGCGCGTGCAGCCTGTCCATTGGCAAGCGCGTTCGCTGAACTCACCGTTGGACTTTCGTCTCGTCTGGACAGTCAAGTTCGGGGTCTCCAGTCACGATCACGCCTTGAACACGCAGACTCCTTTTATTTTTTTGCACAAACCTGCTCCGCTCCCACCACTCGCACCTTCCCGAAACCAGTGAGATGCAGTCGTGAATATGAAAGTTTAACTCGAAATCCGGGCAGCGTTTCAGCGACCGTGCGGAAACAAAGAGCCATTCTCAGGCCGGTAACCAGTTCAAGTGCGGGCAGTATCCATTCGCGTAGGTGTTGAAGAACGGAACCCGAAAAGGAAAACCGAACAAAATCGATGGACCACAGACCACAGTGCAACGGTGTTCCCGAACAACACGTGTTAGAAACTCGGACACTTCACCGTCCGTTTGTCGTATGGTATCGGTAAAGGGCGCAGCGATGCGAACACTGCAAGGCGAAAGTGTACCGATGACTGGCTAAAAGACGACGTCGATCAAGTCTACACCGGGCATTGCCGGGCGGTAAGTTCACCGGGGTGCATTAAGTGGTAGGGCAACCAGAAACAATTTCATTCATCGGTAAAGACAACCGGACGTCGCGGCGAGAGCGCAACCGGTGAAGCCGCAGCACCGGGCTACATGCTGATCAGGTGCAGTTAGAGTTCGACGGGACTCCGGTAGCGTGACCTTTGCAGTGTTTAGCTTTGGGATCAGATCGGAACAGATTCCTGGGGCAGTGCTCAGTGGGCTGGTTTTGGATGTTAAGCGCTGTGCGCGTTTAAATGATTAAGATCTCAGATAATCTGCACGTGCAAGACAAGACTCTTGTAGAGCCGTAGAGGAGATGGTTGGAATGCGCTGGTGCTGTAAAATGGACGGCCGGCTGTCCACCGTTGTCGTGACGTGTACAAGGGAACATGTGTGGGTCAAACATTTTAACTTCAAACGAACGAACGAAACCAACCAAATGCCAACATCAATCGATGAATAGAAACTTTTCAAATCGATTGCGGTTTGTAATGAATGATTTAAGAAATATTTACTATAATAACTATAATGATGCTATTAATTGGTCCAGATTGTCTCTTCTTCTATCGAAAAAACATTAAAAAGCTTCTTCATTAGGATTGAATTAGCTTTTGGTGCATGCTTTAGAAGAAAGTATTATTAATGACAGGTGATTGATTGTACTGCTTCGTCTTATCGTGGGGAATTGTCTGTTTTATCTATTACTTATTTGTTTTTCACAACTACTAATATTTGATCTTCTCCGTTCAAACTCATATTTATATTTTGTTTATGTCATTTTATGTAAACACAATCGAAGGTTTGCATTCGCCTCTCTAATATCTAGTGTCTAATCATCGAAATCTCTATTTCCGTAATACAAGCTCTACAATATGAAACATTCGAAACTGTATTGCTTACGTTCTCTACATTGAAACTTATAAGATACTAATTTAAACTCCATTTTTATAAACTCAATTTTTCGTATCATTGCTCCAAACAAATCTCTCCATAATAAAACAGTTGTTTTTTTTCCACACCGCACACTTCGCACTGTGGCGAGTTTTCCTGTGAGCAATAGCCCAAGCCTGAAACCAAAGATTCATCCATCACATTCGGTAGCCCGGCTGGAGTCAGTTGTTGAAAAATGATTTCATTTAACCGAGGGCGAACGAACTCCAGGGTGAAGTGAAAGGCCTTAGAACGACCAACACCATCACCAATCGACCCATCGGTGAAGCAATCCATTGACGCCCTCACAGTTGCTTTTCCTTTAATTTCTTTCTCGCTCGTCTGTTTGTTTCGCCTAGCCTTCCCGGCCTTCCCTTGTACCCTGCCCCGCCGAACATCCTCGGGTTCGTGGTGCGTGTACCATGGGTTTGCATTCGGTGTAATGCCGATGTAACGACACTGGTTGTGCGCTGTTATGACATTTTATTGCCCGCCGGTTACAGTAGTGGGCTGCGAACCAACAGGCCAACCCGGTGATGGTCCAGTCGTAACGGGAGTGAGCAGGAACTGATGAGGGGTTTTTTTTTGCTGCTGCTGACATTAAAGTGTACACTTCGCACAGTATGCCCACACTTTCACCCTACGTGAAACGAGATCAAAGATCATGTGACAAAAGTGCATAAAGAAATGGCTTCAACATGTACGCGGATCGCGGGATGTAATTGTAAATTACATTTCATCATCACACACGATCCAACCGATTCGGCAAGTAGTTGGTTGGTCCTGGAAGGGTCATGATTTAAGCGCTGGAAAGGAAGTAATGTACTTGTGCATTAACATTGTTAGCTGACAGCAGGGCTAGAGCTTCGCCGGGAGGTTTCGAATCCCGATTTGCCCACCCTAAGCGCCGCTAAGGTTCCGATCACGGTTCGGAGTAAGTACTCTGCCCGGTGTGGACCTGGTGGATGGGTTTTGCAGTGAAATGGCAACTTCTCACATCGCGTGGTAGATGCTTGCGTACGCATGGCGTGGGAAATGCAAATTTCTAACGGCTCTATTGGTTGAAACGACAAAGCACCATTTTATTGCCGTTCCTACGAGGCCCCGAGCAGCGGATGAGGCTGTAATCTATGGTGGCTACACATGCAATTCATCTGTTAGCGGTTAATGTGAGTTTCATACTCGTCCGGTAAATATGGATTTCTTGAGAGAGGGAGAGAGAAGGTGTAATGATCGGAATGAGTTTTTTTTTTAATTTTTTAATCTCCAATCTATGCAGGATTCAAACGCGCTTATAATTTATAGTGTATTGTTCAGGGAAATTACTTTCTTCCGCAAACGATACGTCTCCTTCGATGACCTTTGAGCGTTCGACAGCAAAGACAAGTTCAGGCAACATTTTTGCGCCAAAAACATATTTTAAAGGTGTGATGTTGTTTTGAAAATTTGAAAGTTGAGTTTGAAAATAACGATTTAAATCTCATCATACGTCCCTTCTCGGATTTCACCATCTAGACAGCTTCTGATCGTGCCATTGCACCAATCTTTCTATCGCTCAAGATAATCCATCTTAATCGAAGCTAAGCTGCATCCAAGCGCAGCCAACTGCAGAAGAAACGATCTGGCAAGCCATTAAACACAAAACTCCTATCAACTAACTCTCCGCCGCAAAGCGTTTCCCAGCACCCGGGATTGATGGAGGTGGACTTTCAATTTAGCTAAACGAAGCAAAACAAAAGCGAAAGAAAGCTTCCACCACGGGTTGGTTTCCGAGGCCGCAGGGTGGCCGTCCGGTGAAAGATGACTCATCAGATAACTCGATCAATTTCGCTTTCGCACAGTACGGAACGGTGCTCACGGTGCTGTCAAGCCACAAACCATCTTACCGGAAGAAGCGTTACAATCGTCTCGCAAATTGTGCTCCGGAGCGCCCAGTTACGGGAGAGCAAGAGAGCATGGGCAACCATCAGACTGAAGGTAAATGGGCGTCTGTTCGTACATCTGCCTGGCTGTGGCAAGGTTGCCAGGTTGCCACGGAGGTAGACAGTATCTGTTTCCAGCCGAAAAGAGAACCATACAAAAAGGAAAGGACAAAATATATCATCCAATACATTCGACCGTTCGCGAAACTTCCTAAACATAAAGAGAATTCAACTAGAAGTGTCCTGAGATGCACTTAATCTGTTGGTTGCTTATTGAACCAGCTTTAAAACTCATCATTAAGATTACAAAAATTAAAAAATATTAATTTATCAAAGTTATTAAAGCAATTTAGCTTAATTAAAATAATATACCAAGAGAATTAAGCATCTCTGCAAGCGTCTTCTTCGCTCACGAACTCAACTCATTTCTCTGCCCATCGCCCACAGCGAAAGATAACGCTTTGAAATGAGAAGAAGCGGCAAAAAAAAACCGGCCCCAAACCGGCGATCATCCAGCGATCCGAATAATCCGAAAGCCACACGCTCACCGGTGGTAGACAAACGCAAATTAGAAACGACGTAATGGACGCCGGGAGATCGGTAACGGATACGGTTAGCGGCCGCATCCATCCATCCAGCCACCTTCGAAGTCACGGAGCATCCATTAAGGTTCCTGAACCGTGCACGATCGCACATGGCGAAACGGGGGTTGATCGGCAGGGCCTCGGGCAACCTTGGGCGGTTTGCCGCATCCCGTGGCAAAAACTTCAAACGTGCCAAACGGAATCAGTGGCTATGGCAGTTGAGTTGAAGGGAAAATAAAAAAAAAACAGAGGGAACCAAATGGTGCACCGAAGTTCGTGCCGGTAACGTGTCGATAATAATTGCCCGAGAGCACCAAAGTGTGGTTGGCCGTGGAATGCACTGCTTTACATCGGAACCGTTTGGGGAAAGAGAAGATTCTGGGCTGAACGTGAATGATGTGACGAATTGTGCTCAGTCACCGGTGATCATTAAATATTATTCGGTCGCGATCGTTCCATCGGAACAGCTCTATCAGAATGGTGTAAGTGTGTTCTTTGCTCTGCAACGCACCGAAAGTCCCCGATGTATACGCCACATAAACAACAGTTAAAACGATTTTCTGTTGTGGCTTTCGGGAAGTGTAAAATAATCTTGAATTGAGTTTTAAACACCGAGAAATGACGATGTCTCTGGCTGGCTTCCGAAGCAACAGCAACGAAGATCTCGATCTCCGCTCTCTCTCTCGGTACAGGCTAAGCCGACACTAATCTGTGGCTTCTGAGCGCGATTACAGCAACGGTACTCGACTCGGTGACGTACTAATGCGGATTGATGGCATCCACTACGGCGAAGAAGGTAAACACAAAGAAAAAAAACCCTGAAAAAAAGGTAAACAAAACAAACAACGGGATCAGAATCATCTCAATGCTCGAAAAAAAACAAAATTAACTCATCCCCCGAATCGACAAAAGGTACAAACATAATCTTCGATGTAATTCAGCCACCATTACACATTCACCGTGACACGTTAAGGTCGGTCGGTGTCGCTGAATAATGGTTCACCTCAGCGCTCCTTCGGGGTGGAAAGGTAAATTCTTCCGCAGCCCGTCGAGATGAGAACCAAAACAAAACACACAAATATATAGCAACCGTCAGCGTATTGAGAGAAAGAGACCGGTTGTCGCACCCAACCCCGGGACACTAATCGAGAACGGTGCGGAACCCGTGAACGGTTGGTTTTTGTAAATCGTGCCACATAAATCAACAGAAAGGGAGCGGACGCTTAGACGGCCGTTAGAACGTTTCGCGTTTTCCGTTCTTGCTAAATCCACTCCGCACGGAGCAGTCGGCGACATTCCTGGCTTTATATTTCCCTGCGACTCTGTGTATGTGTGTGTGTGTGTGTGCCCGCGAATGCGGGTGGGTGGGATTTTCAGACAGGGGGGAAAAACTATTGCCTTGCGAGCTTGAGAAAATTGGATTCGATAGCAGCGGAACACATGCTTTCGTGTCTTGTAGATTTGTTTCCCGTCGTCAAACACACCCATCCACAAGGGGGAACCGTTTCGAATGTTGTCTCTAACCTCAAAACGTCAAACGAACGGAGAGAATGGCGTTCTCCGTTCAGTAAAGCGTTCTAAGACGTTCTTTTTACTGAACAAAATGGTCGTGCCTTTGGTGCGGATCAGGCGAAAAGGTGGAAAAGGTGAAACAATCAGCCTCCAAAATGGACCAGGACTAGGGCCCATTAGTGTTTTACCGGTACGATCCTGAACTATGTGCGGTCGGTCGTGACATTCCGCGAACCTCAGAAGGAAATATTGTTCCCTTCTCGCATTCCACAACCGAACGCTCCTCGTCTAGGTGGCCACCAGAAGGCTTCATGACGCGTTGGAAAGTTGTAGGCGCAAGCTCGCAATCACGGCGACATTCGCTAGGGCAGGGCAACGATCTCGGAGAAGGTTTTCCCATTTTGAGACCTGCTGCTTGCTGTCCGTCGTCGATGCACTGCTTCATCCATTTTTTCATCCTGTCATCCTGCACGGTGCAACGAATCCTTTAGTGTGGGAGAAGGCCGTACAACCGTACAAGTGGTTTTGGTTAAACGCTTTGTCAAACTCATATGTTAAACAGGCACGGTGATTAATGTTTTGATATCCTGCCGTGATTTTGGTAGCTTCCAAGCAGAGTCTCTGGGGGACGGTATGGGCGGCTGAAGAGGAGGGATTGGGCAAGGGAAGGGAGAGATGAATATAGGCACAGTTACGATATATCATCCCACCAGGATATCAGGCCAGACCAGGGCCGGTGGACAAGGGCCGGTTGCAAATGTGTGACCCTTGCCATCATCAATCATGCCCGTGAAAGAAGTTGACCCTTCGTGCAGGACATTGAACCGGATGGGAGAAAGCGGTGCAATAATTTTCCGTTTGTTACCGTTACATTGCACCGTAGGCCGTGGTTTGTTGAGCGACTCTTGAGCTTGTTTGCTTAACATTGGAATTAACATTAAAAATACTTTTGCTCAATATACGAAGGGTTGTGCTGTTGAGAATGTAGGGCGACCAAGCAAATCTTCATGTTCTCTACTAATAAATGTGCTATAAAATATCTACAATTATTAGATTTCTAAGTAAAATTGCACCGACAGTACAGAAACTTGCAACGATAAATAATCTTGCAACCATACAAACTCTCCAAACATACAATGTCGGATGGCAACGCATTCGAGACCTCTTGCTTTATTTAATTTCTCCAAACGCACCTTCCGCCCAGTGCTAAGTCCACCATGAATAGCCACCTAATACAGAAATTCCAATTGCAATTGGAATTAAAGGAAATGTAGCTCCATTGAGCTCGGCAACACAATCGCTCTCCTCCACTAATCGAATGTCATTCATCCAGAAAATAAATGTAAATGAGGCTCTGGTGCGCCGGGTTTGACCCGGCGTGGTAAGGTGAGATAGGGCTGGTGTGATTTCATTCGCACATAACGCTCGCTGCAAACGCGAGCCGAGGCCTTACGCACGTGCCCGTTAGCTCCGTGTGGTCTAGCCACAGTCGCGCAAGAATCGCTTTGATCTTCTCGGCACTGGGTGAATGGATTCTATTCATCACCTGCGTGACAAGCACAGATTTGACCTGTCATGCGGAGGCTCAAGTGCCAGCCTCCGGTCCACACCACTCCATCGACCATTGCGGTGAACTTTCGAACTATCAACCGCCAAGCGACAAGGTATGACTTTCCTGCAACGCACATGGGTAGGATGTTTTCAAAGGGCTTCACCAAGATGCACTGTCGCTTCCACTACACTGTGTGCGGTGCCGGTGGGTTCTTTCTGCTGCACGACGCGCAAGATAGACGATTTGCTACGGTAAGCCGAAGGCGCTTTACTGAACGATGCATCAACGCGTCATACACTTTTTTCCACGGCGTCGGGCAAGAATGGGGAGCAGCATCGTGCGAAGTAAGAACCGGGCGGTAAGCCTACGATACTCGATGATGATGATGATGCTTTATCGTCATGCAAATGTATGTTCGAGTACGCGCCAAACAACGATGTAGATAAGCACCAGCAAACTTCACGTGCAGCTCACTGGATCGGTGCACGCAACGTCATCGTTTGCTCGTCGCTCGTGGCAAAAGTGCATCACGCCGCGTTGGTAAGGCAGTTAGCGCGCATCGTCAAAATGTGCGAACGACAAGAAATTAGACAGGTCGCTGCGTGGTGGTTGTGCTGATGCGCGAACATCGTCCACACCGAGTGTACGGTAGACGTGTGAACAAGTTGCTGAGAAAGCATGGTGGGTTCATATTGTCTTGCATTAGGTCACACATTTGGTTGGAAATGGTATTCAAATTTGCGATCTGACATCTTTTTATATTTTTTTCAAAACTTCATGAACTGTCTTACAAGAAATGAGAATCGATCATCATCGATCTTTCTAGATATCACATTTTTTTAAAGGCCTTTTAAATTTAAAGTTGGTCAACGCAAACACTGTGAGTATTTACCTATTTTAAAATTTTGAGGAAGCTTTTGCAATAGAAATTTCTATACAATACCAACTACTATCCAAACATCTTTCGTCCCTGTCGAACTCAGAACCAATTCCGAGTAATAGATTTAAGGATCCTTCTTGGCAAGGAACTCAGCTTTAGATCTCACATGACAAACATAATGAACCGTGATAAACAGACGCTAGGCATTATCTTCAGAATCGCCAAAGAGTTTCGTGATCACAACACCCTTAAATGGATATCATGTTTGCTAGTCTAATCAGGGTACGGTAGTGTTGATTACAGCCCATCAACCCACATATCTTAGCTCCGTAACATGTTTTGCTTTGTCTTAGAGTCCAAGGGCATCATGAAAAATCATCCACATTACACATTATCGAAGAGGTTTAGGACAATCAAATTCCTTAAATGTTATTTCTAGGTTCTATGACTAGAACTCTACCATATATGAATTTGGTATGTCCCAGTCCGTGTTTCGACCGTAATAGTGATATACACTAGAGACTCCAATGAGCTAGTCATGTCATGAGAATGGCACCGAGGAGTCTGGGAGGAAATAGGAGGCATAAATTGAGATGGAACGATGGTGTTGTTTCATTCGTGCTAGCCCATAAGCAGTATCCAGGACAACTGCAGGAAACAGAGACTGATCTAATATAACTTATTAATTATTTGAGATAAATATAGTCGGTCTATGATTTTTTGAGCGAATAGTTTAGATTGCAAGAGACTACAAAACAAAGCACATCACATAAGCGTCCAACTGTTGTCCATCGTCAATCCCGCTGTTCATATGACCGGCAGCATAAAAAGCCACCACCTTTCGCTCAAAAAAACAGCACGCTTGGACCGACGACGTGTGTCGATGGCGCATGTACCGAGTGTCACGCTTGGTGTCGAACGGCCTTCCAAAAGGGTCTACGACGACTCACACGGCTTGGGGACTAATGTTTCACTTTAAACAAGACAAGAAGACAGAAGGTGTTAAAATGTGAATTAGATAATCACGCCACGGTAAGACAGGGGTGGAAGGAACAGGCACGAATTAATCAAACCCGGCACCTACCAGTCACCTACCCGGGCACCTCGCTTCGCACCGTAGACAAACACTCCATAGCCACGCTCGCACAAAGACGCATCCGTCGTCAAGGAGGATGGCATCATGGATTCGTACACTAGCGTTGTCCGTTTGCCCACTTTACTCGCACACTCGAGACACACGGTGGCTTCTGCGTCTGCGGCCAGTGCAACGGTTCAACGGTGAAAGGCTTCACCGGTGTCGGGTCGTCGGAACCGCGTCCATCAGTCGAAGGTGTACGTACGAGAGCGCGGACACACGGAAAGGAAAGCACATTACAAAAAAAAAAAAGCGCAACGCAACACTCGCAAACAACGATCCGAGTGCGGGCTTAGGTTCAGATTACGCAAATTATCGCCGGTGGGAAGTGTGCAAAACGAAGTGGGAAGAAAGCTCAATCGATTTTTTTATTGCTCTTATCGCTCACGCTGGTGCGTTTGCGCAATAGCTGTTCGGGTGGTGAGAAGGTCTTATGCTGGCAGATTCTTGTTTTTTTTTTAATGCTCGGTTAATAACAAAAGACCCACGACACGCAATGGGACAACTGATTCGATGCTGTTCGATGGTCATTATTCTTTGAAAAAAAATCACGTACAAAACAAAAGCACTTTTTCTTATGGAAATTTTTTGTAACGATCAACGTACCCCTGGGCACAGCTTTTTCAACTTACCATACTATAGTGTTAATGTAACATCAGACGACAAAGCGGGGGGAACAGTGGACCAGAAGAAGACACATAATACCAACAGTGGAGACGACGGCCAAACGGCCAAATTCGTGCATCACCCTCGGGCGATCAAAGTTTGCACTTGCAGATGCGCTTAATGCTGGATGCAGGAAGGCAACACCACCACCATCACATCACCGGATCGTACCAATTTTGCATAATAATTTAAGCACCCAAACGACGTTCTTTCGGGCATCAACATGCACCACGAATGCAGAATCCCGTTTCGCTACGGGCCTCACCTGTCATTATAAGCGACAGCGAACCCGGACCGAGTGCTCGAGCGAGCCGGACGGCGAAAGATTAAATTGTCCTGGAAGAGACCACCATTCTTCACCATGTTTGCTGTCATGCTAAGAACGTCCAGTGATGGCGCCCCTCGTTTTTTGACTGGCATGAGAATAAACACTGGCTACAGCAACAACACAAAAACTCGGCTCTTTGATTGTGTGACTCAAACTACTCGATTCTTCCGCTAGGAATGATATCAAAATACCAGCAAATACTAAAACCATTCCGAGCAGACCGACACGGTGAGAATCTTTGTCAATTTCCTGCCTGGACTGATTACAAGGAGACGCGCTTGTTAGCACTCCACTTACAATCAGCGCAGCAAATGATTATCAAAACTGATGTAATTTGTCAGCCAAGGCAAACGAGCGCGGGCTCGCAATAAATCCTTCGGACACTGGTTGAGGCGTTAAAACACGGACCGGAGGTGACAGAGCACGCCAACCGCAGGAATCAATTTCGGTGAAACGAAGAGAACGGGA